>JAGSMR010000303.1:0-50056 GCA_029286605.1 Sericinus montela | reverse complement strand
ATTACGAATTTCTTACAGAAAATGGTAACTTTATTTAATAAGCATTTATTTACATTTGATATAAAAATTGATATTAATATCAAGTGTTTTCAATAACCGGATGAAAGACAAAATATGCAATCTACTTTACGCCGATATTTTCTCCTGTTAGTCCTGTCTCGGTCGAGCCGGTTTGTTAAATTGGCTCTACCGAGTAAAATTTCATTAACTAATAGCGTTTTTACAATACGAAGCAACATATTTGTGATATATTTTCGATTGAATCTTTGATATTACTGGAAATTTCATTAACTAATAGCGTTTTTACAATACGAAGCAACATATTTGTGATATATTTTCGATTGAATCTTTGATATTACTGGAAATTTCATTAACTAATAGCGTTTTTACAATACGAAGCAACATATTTGTGATATATTTTCGATTGAATCTTTGATATTACTGGAAATTTCATTAACTAATAGCGTTTTTACAATACGAAGCAACATATTTGTGATATATTTTCGATTGAATCTTTGATATTACTGGAAATTTCATTAACTAATAGCGTTTTTACAATACGAAGCAACATATTTGTGATATATTTTCGATTGAATCTTTGATATTACTGGAAATTTCATTAACTAATAGCGTTTTTACAATACGAAGCAACATATTTGTGATATATTTTCGATTGAATCTTTGATATTACTGGAAATTTCATTAACTAATAGCGTTTTTACAATACGAAGCAACATATTTGTGATATATTTTCGATTGAATCTTTGATATTACTGGAAATTTCATTAACTAATAGCGTTTTTACAATACGAAGCAACATATTTGTGATATATTTTCGATTGAATCTTTGATATTACTGGAAATTTCATTAACTAATAGCGTTTTTACAATACGAAGCAACATATTTGTGATATATTTTCGATTGAATCTTTGATATTACTGGAAATTTCATTAACTAATAGCGTTTTTACAATACGAAGCAACATATTTGTGATATATTTTCGATTGAATCTTTGATATTACTGGAAATTTCATTAACTAATAGCGTTTTTACAATACGAAGCAACATATTTGTGATATATTTTCGATTGAATCTTTGATATTACTGGAAATTTCATTAACTAATAGCGTTTTTACAATACGAAGCAACATATTTGTGATATATTTTCGATTGAATCTTTGATATTACTGGAAATTTCATTAACTAATAGCGTTTTTACAATACGAAGCAACATATTTGTGATATATTTTCGATTGAATCTTTGATATTACTGGAAATTTCATTAACTAATAGCGTTTTTACAATACGAAGCAACATATTTGTGATATATTTTCGATTGAATCTTTGATATTACTGGAAATTTCATTAACTAATAGCGTTTTTACAATACGAAGCAACATATTTGTGATATATTTTCGATTGAATCTTTGATATTACTGGAAATT
Source organism: Sericinus montela (assembly GCA_029286605.1). Taxonomy (NCBI): domain Eukaryota; kingdom Metazoa; phylum Arthropoda; class Insecta; order Lepidoptera; family Papilionidae; genus Sericinus; species Sericinus montela. The sequence continues at coordinate 48,610 of JAGSMR010000303.1, read as the reverse complement.
TCATTAACTAATAGCGTTTTTACAATACGAAGCAACATATTTGTGATATATTTTCGATTGAATCTTTGATATTACTGGAAATTTCATTAACTAATAGCGTTTTTACAATACGAAGCAACATATTTGTGATATATTTTCGATTGAATCTTTGATATTACTGGAAATTTCATTAACTAATAGCGTTTTTACAATACGAAGCAACATATTTGTGATATATTTTCGATTGAATCTTTGATATTACTTTCGGAAATTTCGCGACTGCTAATTTTATGAATGGCCGTGTGGTATGGCGCTTGGTATGGTGTTGTGGGTTAAAACTACACCACGAGTTCGATCCTCAGGTGACAGGCTCGTGCCAATGGTATTTTCAAAACTTACGTACGAATAACATCGTTAGCTTGGACATAAAGACGACGACGGGCTCACTACCTGTCACGTTGTCCCGAAAATATCTTCGGTGGAAGGTGGGTCAAAGGGACTTAATTATCTAGACTGGACCTCTGTCTACGTCACAAAATTTTGGCCCGAACACGAAACCGCAACTTTTAGCTTCGAAGACAGGGTTAAACTAATAAGTCTATTGGGTCATCTGTATCCTACAGACTAATTGAATACAGAGTTATCTAGTACTTTGAGCATAAACTCGGTCAATCTACTTATTAAAATGTTTGCTCGATAGTTATTATTTGCTTAGCAGCAAATAAAAATTCTAAGTGACTTCCCTTTGTGTACTTTAATTATGGGTGAAGCCGTACCGGTCTTAAGAGCTACAAGTTCTTATTCATCTTTTAGCATGCGCAACGTGAAGGTATGTTCTAAAAATACTTTCACGTTATTGCCATTACTGGGGTAGATAGAGGTCTAAACAATTAAGTCCTTTCAACCAATCTATCACCAAAGACATTTTCAGTCTCACTAGGCCAATATAAAAGGACAAAGATTCTGCTTTTATAATTGAATTGTAAACTGATAGTATAGCGTTTTGGAAAAAGGTTTTTCGCTGACTTGAATTTGGAAGGCGTGAACAGTAGCAGTTCAAATGTTACGTTCATGTACATTATAGAACCGAACCGGAAAAAGTTGGTTTGATCGGATTTAATAGCCGAGTTCATAGTGTCTCTGCCCTCAAATCTAAGGTTCGCGGATACGAATTCCGCATGAGGTTCATTTGTGTGATGAATATAAATAGTTGTGCTCGAGTCATGAATATTTATTGAAATATCTATAGTACCGTAAGCTTTGACACTAAGACGGAGAGAGATTCACCGCCTGTTACTTTGTACCAAATTAGCTTTGGTGAAAATGAAGTCGAAAGGATTTCCTTGCTATTATTTTATTTTGATATTAAGACGGCGACAGTCTCACCACCTATCACATTGTCCCAGAAATTTTATTCCGTGAAACGTTGTTCAAAAAGGAGTCTCTAGACCTCTGTCTACCCCAGTGTTGGGAATACCATGAAAATACATATATATTAAAAAGGATAAAATAATACATACTAACTTAAATACAATTACAATAATAAGTCGCGATAGCTGTATGGTTGGGAGGTCGGAATTCCGAGTCAAGGGACCGGATTTCGATCCCCAGGCTCGTACCAATGGGTTTTTCAAAAACTTAAGTACGAATAACATCGTTAGCTTGGACATAAAGACGACGACGGGCTCACCACCTGTCACGTTGTCCCGAAAATATAGGAATTGCGTGAAGATATTTTTATTCATTTATTTAACGAGAGTTAGTAGGTTTTGATTTATGTTAGAGTCGAGCACTTCTGCATCTGCAAAAATCAGCCCCATTCAATCAACCGGATCTTGCAGAGTACCAGCACGGACCCGCTCTTATTCCCATCTACGAAGATTAAACCGCCACAACCACAAAGTATACGGTGTAGTTCAACATACAATTATCCAAAAAAATGTAACAAAACTAAATTTAATTATGAATGAACTTTTAAAACAATCAATGCGACCTTATCGTTTACCTTATTCGTTCTCTCATTCTTTCACTGAGCCTAACTCCACAGTCGCAAAGTGCGCGTTTTGCAGTTCACTCGGCGCATTCCATTTTTTTGCGGAATAGGGCAATTTTGAGTTAACTCGAAGAGCCGGCACAGTGAAATGAACTGCTTCTGAATTATCGACTCAATAAATTTTGTTGATTTAAGAAATATTGATGAGTAAGCCGATCTAACTGACTAACCAGATGTCGTCAAATATTTATTTGTCGACAGTAAGATGACAAAACAACGTATTATTATTAAATATTTTAATAATGCAACTACTACAACTCTATTATTTCCCAATACTGAGTAGACTGAAGTCTAGACCATAGAATTCTTTCGACCCACATTCCAATGAATACATATTTCGGGACAACGTAACAGGTGGTTACCCCGTCGCCGTCATTGTGTCCAAACTAAAGACATAATAATTAAGTTTTTTTAAAAAAAAAACCCACTGGTACAATTCTTCGGTAAAATCGGGTCTTGACTCGAATTCCGACCAACCAACCCCACTCGGCTATCGTGACTCTTACTTTTAGTTTGTTAGATTGACAACACTATAAATTTTATCAAAATTTTACGATTAATTATGTTTGTAAGTTTCTCAAATGGTGCGGGACCACCACTAAATGTAAAGACCAGCACAATATAGCAAGCAGTTTATACAACAATGACTGTGGATCATTCTTTAGGGATCTATCTTTGGGAGATGCCTATGTTTAACATTGGACCTGCGAAGAAGAAGATGAAGGATGCTTTCTTAAAACTCCTTTCCATAAGTTTATTTCAGTAAATTGTAAATTAATAATTATTTAAAATCAGTTTTGAGTGGCGCAAGTGTAAGAAGCTTTGAAGGGAAACTATACATGTTCCCTTGCACTGAGACTATCGGTTCGTGGAATTCTTGCACGATGTAGTTTCTACCTCTGTCAACCCTAGTATTGGGAAAAGCATGACGAAATTTATTTTATAAATAAGAATCATAAATATAAACAATTTCGTTACTGTTAATAAATTTTTAAAAAAATAGGGTCAAAGTTACTATATCGAAGATAAAAAGCAATAGAAATTTTCTTTTCTATTTTCTTTTATTCTCATGTGCCACTGGGAAGAACCGATTGATGCGTTGATTGAAATGCAATTACTAGAGGGAGATTCTCTGGAGAGGATTCTAAAATTTCATGCTTCTCGGTTTGCAAGTTAGAGTAGATATCCTTCTGTCTTAATTATGGATGAATGAATACAGAAGGATATCTACTCTAACGTTCATTGATATGTTTTAATCGTCTTCTAATGGTATTTTAACATTAACTGTAGAATTTCCAACTCGATCACCACACAGAGCGGTCATTCATGTTATTGCTATAGACGCCCTTCATGGACAAGTGGCGTACACCGGTTTTCATGGTGTCGCCAGTTCCGTGGTCCTGAATTAGACTCCCGGTTGGCTCAATAGAAAACACTTTTTCAACATTTTGTCAGGTGTTTGAAGCACATTCGTTGTTTTTGATTCCATAATACATGCGTGTAAGCTGCTTACTTTGTTATAAAATCTAACCAATGTATGTGATGTTGCACCTGTCTATGTATGTATCTGTGTTAGTAACAAGTTGTCACAAAGTTGCAAGTCGACCAGCACTTGCGAGGATTCAAGTGTTATTAACACCGTTTTTAAAGCCGTCGTCGATGGAAGCCAAGTTTAACCCGACTTTGACAGAGTATTACGAATAAAAGTAACACCGACATGGCGCCATAATTAAGTCTGTATTTACGACCATTCAATCATTGAGTCACGCAATTCTCAATGCTGGCATAGATTGTGGTCCGGAAAATTAAGTCCTTTTGACCCAACTTTTATAGATTTTTTTTAGGGAGAACGTGACAGGTGGTGACGTGGTCGTTATGTTAAAGCCAAGGATACAAATTGTCCCTAAGTTTTCTAACGTTTCATTGGTACGAGCCTACTTTATTTTTTTAATAAAAAATACTTATTTAACCATATGATATGATAGGGACAGCAATCACCATCAACATTATGTTTTAAACCCTGAATAAGTATCAGAAGCACTTGTGTTATGACATCTGAAACAAAGAAAGGTAGCACAAACACCCAGATACATGACAATGTAGAAAATGTGATTTCTCTATATTGACCTGTCTTGAAATCCTGTCCGGGACCTCAGACCCGGCGACACCATGAAAACTGGTGTAAACACTAGTCATCCACGTCATCATTGTCGACAATATTAGCAGCCGGAGTTCATCAAAATGTCGTAGCGATTTAGTAGTCTCAATACAATGTAGAGGGAAACTGAAACGCGATAAGTAGATTCCCAAAGGCTTTCCGGTAATGATATTATGCGGGGACTCAAAACTAATTACGCCTTCCATCCAGAAAATTAATAAGATAAAAATAATTGAATTAAACCCTTGACTGATTGTACACGTTTCGCGTAATGCAAAGTTAACTCCTGAATTTGATGGCAAGCTAGAAATTTTATAAGCTCAAATATTTATTCTGGATTTCATCTGTTATAAATAATACTGTCTGATACTGAAGACTATTTGAGACAGCGTTACAGGCGTTGAGCCTATCGCCATCTTAGCGTACAAGCTACGGTACCATGTATACACGCATATATTTACTTGTACACATATAATGTGTATACATATAAACATCTATGACTCGATTATAAATAATCATTTTCATTACACAAATGTGGCAAACATTTACCTAGTGCGATTTGAAGCCGTAATCCTTAGCTTCGAGGACATAGTCATTAACAACTAGGACATCGGGTCGACTACCAATAATTGCTTGATAATAGTAGGTTTATTATTTTTAATATTTCTTATTAGAGACGAAATCTATCTAAAAAATATTACAATTTAAAACACCATCTAAACTCTCACTATAAAATCAATCACAACAAAATTCAAACTCACTATAAAATCAAATAAATTAATAAATATATATCTTCACGTAATTTCCAATACAGGGAGTAGACAGAGGTCTAGTCTAGACAATTAAGTCCCTTCGACCGAAGATATTTTCGGGACACCGTGAAAGGTGGTAAGCCCGTCGCCGATTTTATGTCACAGCCAACGATATAATTCGTACATAAGTTTTTGAAAAACCCATTGGTACGAGCCTGCCACCTGGGGATCGAACTCGGGTGATTTGACTCGAAATTCCGACCGCCCAATCAATCGGCTATCGTGACTATAAGCGACTATAATCCATAGATGGATAAGTCACGATAGCTGAGTGTTTGGATGATCCGAAGTCGAATCACGAGACCCGAGTTTGATCCCCAAGACTCGTACCAATGGGTTTTTTCATAACATAGGATTTTTTTTATGTAGAAAAGGGAGGCCAACGAGCAGGTGGCTCACGTGATGGTAAGTAATTACTGCCGCCCATGAACACCCGCAATACCAGAGGCATTGCAGATGCGTTGCCTCTCTTAGAGTGCCCTCCTCCCCTAGAATTGGGGGAGGGGGGTGTGTGGGCCTCCGGTTACCTGCACTCACCAGACGAAATGCAGAAGTTTGTTAGACTTCTACTTCTCGCCGGTATTCTGTGAGGCCGTGGTACTTCCCCGGTCGAGCCGGCCCATTCATGTACGAAAAGCTGTGCGTGGCTCTACCACAAAGTATGATTTGGTTCGTTATCGTTGGCTTGGACACAAAGACTACGACGGGCTCACCACCTGTCACGTTGTCCCAAAAAATTGCTTCGGTGGAAGGTGGGTCGAATAGAATTAATGGTAGAGATTTCTGTCTACCCTTTTTTCGGGAATGGTGTGAAGATATTTTTTTTTTATTTATCAAACTTAAAATATAGTAAAAATACTTAGAGTAGTTTCTTACTTACAAGATAAGTTCGTTAAAACTAATAAGTTTCGATCACAGTAATATTGCAATGTTATCTTTCTATTTATCTATATGCCTAACTTTTTCCTATTCCAGAAAGAGCCAAACAAAAGTGATGTTATCGCCAAAACGACATTGAAAATGTTTTAGCCGGGCTCCTGAATACTCAAACTTCGCCAGTAGCCTCGGGATTTTATACCGCGAGTTATTGTTACTGCGACTATTAATTCGTTTTGTAAAAAGCGGTTATAACTTCGAGAGAAGTGATAGTATTTTCTCCGTTTTTATTGTCGTTTGTTTTAAACTTCGAATAATGTCTAATCTTATTAATTACAGAAGCATTTTTATATCTTCACGCTACTTTCCATATTGGCACAGATAGAGTTTTAGACAATGAAATCCTTTCGAACCCCTTTTCACCTAAGCTTGTGACGTCTTTATGTCAAAGTCAACGATATAAATCGTACATAAGTTTTGAACCCATTGGTACGAGCTCGTTACCTGGGGATCGAACTCGGGTGATTTGACTCGAAATTCCGACCGCCCAATCAATCGGCTATCGTGACTATAAGCGACTATAATCCATAGATAGATAAGTCACGATAGCTGAGTGTTTGGATGATCCGAAGTCGAATCACGAGACCCGAGTTTGATCCCCAAGACTCGTACCAATGGGTTTTTTCATAACATAGGATTTTTTTTTATGTAGAAAAGGGAGGCCAACGAGCAGGTGGCTCACGTGATGGTAAGTAATTACTGCCGCCCATGAACACCCGCAATACCAGAGGCTTTGCAGATGCGTTGCCTCTCTTAGAGTGCCCTCCTCCCCTAGAATTGGGGGAGGGGGGTGTGTGGGCCTCCGGTTACCTGCACTCACCAGACGAAATGCAGAAGTTTGTTAGACTTCTACTTCTCGCCGGTATTCTGTGAGGCCGTGGTACTTCCCCGGTCGAGCCGGCCCATTCATGCACGAAAAAAGCTATGCGTGGCTCTACCACAAAGTATGATTTGGTTCGTTATCGTTGGCTTGGACACAAAGACTACGACGGGCTCACCACCTGTCACGTTGTCCCAAAAAATTGCTTCGGTGGAAGGTGGGTCGAATAGAATTAATGGTAGAGATTTCTGTCTACCCTTTTTTCGGGAATGGTGTGAAGATATTTTTTTTTTATTTATCAAACTTAAAATATAGTAAAAATACTTAGAGTAGTTTCTTACTTACAAGATAAGTTCGTTAAAACTAATAAGTTTCGATCACAGTAATATTGCAATGTTATCTTTCTATTTATCTATATGCCTAACTTTTTCCTATTCCAGAAAGAGCCAAACAAAAGTGATGTTATCGCCAAAACGACATTGAAAATGTTTTAGCCGGGCTCCTGAATACTCAAACTTCGCCAGTAGCCTCGGGATTTTATACCGCGAGTTATTGTTACTGCGACTATTAATTCGTTTTGTAAAAAGCGGTTATAACTTCGAGAGAAGTGATAGTATTTTCTCCGTTTTTATTGTCGTTTGTTTTAAACTTCGAATAATGTCTAATCTTATTAATTACAGAATAATTTTATATCTTCACGCTACTTCCCATATTGGCGTAGATAGAGTTCTAGACAATGAAATCCTTTCGAACCCCTTTTCACCTAAGCTTGTGACGTCTTTATGTCAAAGTCAACGATATAAATCGTACATAAGTTTTGAAGTCAAGATAGCCGAGCGGTTGGGTGATCGGAATTCGAGTCAGGGGACCCTAGTTCGATTCCCAAGCTTCGTACTAATGGGTTTTTCAAAATCTTACTTACGATTTATATTATTGGCTTGGTTATGTCCAAGACGTCGACGCATCATCTGTCTCAATGTCCCAAAATGTCTTCGGTGGAAGGTGGGTCGAAAGGACTTAATTTTCTAGACCCCTGTCTTTCCCTGTATTCTGACTGGCGTGAAGATATATATTTGAAAATAGGTATTGATAAAAATCTTCCAACAAATCCCGAAAACACTCGACTACCGTAACATCATTCACATTCATAATCATTCTCAACCTGACATATTGATCATTGAAAATTCGCAAGAAATGCGAATATATTATAAGTATTATTTTTAAATATTTATCAACATTGATAAATGTTAGGTTACGTAAGAATGAAATACTTCTATCTCCTTAACAGGTCCAGATTAATCTATAAGAGCTATCTGACATTTGTAATTTAGTAGGAATCAAGTTGATTTACTACCAGGACATTTAAATTCTGCGTGAGACTCACATTTAATCTGAACTTAACCTCTATTTATTACTCTGGTGCGCTTAAAACACAGCTTTAACATTTGAATTTAATTTTATTTCACTTTTTGCCTGGAATAAAAAATATTTTTCTGAATATTTTTGAATTACAATGAGCCGAGATAGTGACACTGACTTCGGCGGTCGTGGACTAAAATTTTCGATACCGGAAGAACCTATCATAGGATAGTGTGAGAAGTCTGCCTGTCGCCCTCTTTATGTCCAAGCCAAAACGTACATATTTTTTGCAGAAACTCATTGATACTCTAGTCTACCTCCTGGGGATCAAACTTAGGTCACTTTCTACGAATTCCGATCATCTCATTTTTCCAATCTCTAGTAGGACGTCCCACGAGAAAAATAAAGGTAGTATATTCTTATGCCGATACCATAGGTTATTTGTTCAATGGATGTCTGTATGTTTACATGAATATTTATATGTATTAGCATGTATCTATCTAGCTATATTGACCGTTTAGAAATTTAAGGCGGCAGTAGGCTGTATCTGTCATGATGTCTCCACGTAGTCTGCCTGTCACTTGTCTGATTTTTTTCTGGTATTTGCTAGGTTATCCTACCATTTTGCGCTAGCTTTTGATAATTTGAAGGCTTTCTTCTTATTCATTACTTACACAATCCACAGACAGTAAGAGGGTAGCAAATTCTTATGCTAATAACGAATAGCAAAGTATATAAGCTCACAGTGAAGTCATGATAGCTGAGTGGTTGGTCGATCGGAATTCTAGTCGAGAGCCCCGAGTTTAATAGGGGTTTTCAAAACTCTTATGTGATTTATATCGCTGGTTTGGACATGAAGACGACGATAAGTTCACCTTTCACGTTGTCCCAAAAAATATCTTCGGACAAAGGTGGGTTGAACGGATTTAAATCTTTAGATCTCTGTATACCCCATTATTAGGGATGGCGTGAAGACAGTGAAATACTTACTAAAAAAATTCCAATCCGAAAAAAAAAACTTGTGCCAAAATAAGTTTTTCGAAACCTATGTAAGGTTGTGAGGTGGATCCCCAGGTGGCAGTACCGATGAGTTTTTCAAAAATTTACGTACGAATTTCATCGTTGGCTTGGACATGAAGACGGCGACGGGCTCACCACCTGTCACGTTGTCCCGAAAATATGTTCGGTGGAAGGTGGTTCATAGGGACTTAATTGTCTAGACTTGACTTAAAATGTCTACCCTGTATTGGGAATTGCGTGAAGATATTTATATTTTTTATATATGGTTAGTTTCGCTGGATAAGAAGATAACATGAAGGTGATGGTGATCGTTGGATTGGATATATAAACGGTGACAGGCACACCGCCAGATACGAAGTCGATGACGTAGAGACTTAATTGTCCAGACCTCTGTCTACCTCAGTACAGGGAATGGCGTGAAATAGGCAAAAAAAAAAAAGCTATTGGTATGTCTGATAGAATCGTCAATAGCCTAAGCAAGTTCGGGCATGCCATTCGCCTACTGTCGTGAACTATTCCCGCCAGTCGAGTTGAATAGAAAATAATTAAATTTTGTTTTAATTAAAAGTGAATTTAAATTGATTTAACTATGAAGACCACCAAGAGACCAAGAGACAGTCCTGTGCATTCAAGCGAACATGAATTTCCTTCCTTTTTTGTAACTACCTAATATTTTTTTGAACTAACAACATGGTAAGTTGGTAAAACGGATATAAATTTAGCGCTTTGGACTCTCGCCGAAATATTGTCTCGTGCGATGTAAAGCCATAAATCTCATAATTTAAAGTAAGAGAACTCTTTAATGGCTATAATTCTGAAATACATTGCATTCATGTGCACCCGGCTTAGCGGTCTTCCTGATGTTAGCTTTGTATTGCATTCTGTTCTTTATATTAATAGCGAACTTTAGATAAAATATCAGGCTCGTACCAATGGGTTTATCAAAACTTATGTACGAATTTCATCGTTGTCTTGGACATAAAGGCGGCGACGGACTCACCACCTGTCACGTTGTCCCGAAAATATCTTCGGTGGAAGGTGGGTCAAAGGACTTAATTGTCTAGAATCCGACAGAGGTCTTTCTACCCCTGTATTGGGAATTGCGCGAAGATATTTATATATTTATTTATTTATAGATAAAGTTTAGCCATATTTATACAATAGTAAAGTTTTTTTTACAATTCATACAAGATGCCCCGTTTTAATAATCTTACTGATTTATGCAAAATACTATGAACTCAAGATTGTTTCTGTGTGCATGTCTCTCCTGTACCGGTCGTATCCTGTCAAAGGTCGCGGATACGAAACCTGCCCGTGTCTGTTGAATTTTTAAACTTTTTTTTAAATTTAATAACAGAAATGTTTAGCATAACTTTTACGCTTTAAAATCAATAAAAATTGCACACAGAAGTGTGCAATTTTTATTGATTTTAAAGCGAAAGCGTTTAGAGAACTAAACATTACAAAAAATTGCATTCATAGAATATATCGATGTCTTGGACATAAAGACGGCGACGGGCTCACCACCTCTCATGTTGACCCATGTCAGGCGGTGAAAATATCTTTGATCGAAGGTGGGTCGAAGAGAATTAATTGCCTAGAATAGACCTCTGTCTTCCCCTGTTTTGGGGATTGGGCGAAAGTATAGTGGTTTTAAAGATGTATACCTAAACGTTATTGAGATGTATACCTAACGTAACGTTGATTAAAATTTAAGTAAATTTAGTTAAATCAACTCCTTTACAACATTTTTAATTATAATAGTATCATTATCAAGTAATCGTGGTGCATTTATTTGCTTGCGAATGGAGCCAAGAGTCGTGCCTCAGACTGCAGACGGGCATTAGAAGTGACGTTAAAGTTATGCAAACTGCGAAGTAACTTGCAAGCGCATAATACCGCAGTGTTAACTTTAGTGATTTGCTGACGACAGCGCGACGTTCCTCAACTACAGTGTTGTTGTCTGATGATATTTTAAATTAAAATGGCGTATGTTTTTGCACAGATAATGAAAAGAAATCGATATTTTGTTTCTCGAGTTTTTCCTGATTTACATACACTAGCTGGATAGAAAATAATAAAATAAATGTTGTACTTGTAGCATAGTAAAAATATAGCTATTTTCAGGCATTTCTCAATACGGGGATAGTCTTCACAATTTTTTCCTTTTGACACATATTTTATCAAATATTATTTGCTTCAACATGATAAGTATAAATTATGCAATTTTATTGATTTTTAAACCAAATTTATGCTGAACTTATTTTATCAAACATTATCAAACATATTTTATCAAATATTATTTGCTTCAACATGATAAGTATAAATTATGCAATTTTATTGATTTTTAAACCAAATTTATGCTGAACTTACTTAAAATTTCAACTGTCACGGGCGGGATTCGAACCCGCGACCTTCGCCGATGCGTGGCGATGCTCTTACCTCCTGAGCCACTATGTCTTACTTTGTAATTTAATAACATAAAAGTTCAGCATAAATTTGCTTTAAAATCAATAAAATTGCACACAGAAGTGTGCAATTTTATTGATTTTAAAGCGAAAGCGTTTAGAGAACTAAACATTACAAAAAATCGCATTCATAGAATATATCGATGTCTTGGACATAAAGGCGGCGACGGACTCACCACCTGTCATGTTGTCCTGAAAATATCTTCGGTGGAAGGTGGGTCAAAGGGACTTAATTGTCTAGAATAGACCTCTGTCTTCCCTGTTTTGGGGATTGGGCGAAAGTATAGTGGTTTTAAAGATGTATACCTAAACGTTATTGAGATGTATACCTAACGTAACGTTGATTAAAATTTAAGTAAATTTAGTTAAATCAACTCCTTTACAACATTTTAATTATAATAGTATCATTATCAAGTAATCGTGGTGCATTTATTTGCTTGCGAATGGAGCCAAGAGTCGTGCCTCAGACTGCAGACGGGCATTAGAAGTGACGTTAAAGTTATGCAAACTGCGAAGTAACTTGCAAGCGCATAATACCGCAGTGTTAACTTTAGTGATTTGCTGACGACAGCGCGACGTTCCTCAACTACAGTGTTGTTGTTCGATGATATTTTAAATTAAAATGGCGTATGTTTTGCACAGATAATGAAAAGAAATCGATATTTTGTTTCTCGAGTTTTTCCTGATTTACATACACTAGCTGGATAGAAAATAATAAAAATAAATGTTGTACTTGTAGCATAGTAAAAATATAGCTATTTTCAGGCATTTCTCAATACGGGGATAGTCTTCACAATTTTTTCCTTTTGACACATATTTTATCAAATATTATTTGCTTCAACATGATAAGTATAAATTATGCAATTTTATTGATTTTTAAACCAAATTTATGCTGAACTTATTTTATCAAACATTATCAAACATATTTTATCAAACATTATTTGCTTCAACATGATAAGTATAAATTATGCAATTTTATTGATTTTTAAACCAAATTTATGCTGAACTTACTTAAAATTTCAACTGTCACGGGCGGGATTCGAACCCGCGACCTACGCCGATGCGTGGCGATGCTCTTACCTCCAAGCCACTATGTCTTACTTTGTAATTTAGTAACATAAAAGTTCAGCAAAAATTTGCTTTAAAAAATCAATAAAATTGCAGAATTAAAATTAAATTTATCTTAAATAATAAATTTATAATAAAATTATCGTATTAATAATTAGTTATTGATAATCCTAACTTTTCAGTTAATTCCTAACTGAAAAGTTAGGATTATCAAATTGTCGCTTGCAAAAGGGATAACAGATGGGGCCTATGCCAATCAACAATGCAGAAGTAATATGAAAGAATACAGAGTTAAAATTTCAACTGATGCGTGTAAGACACGGTGGCTCGGAGGTAAGAGCGTTGCCACGGATCGGCGAAGGTCGCGGGTTCGAATCCCGCCCGTGTCAGTTGAAATTTTAACTTTTTTTCTCTTTAATTTAATATGGTAACTATAAGATAAATAGTTTCGAAAAACTCATTGAAACGTGCCTCATCCTGGGATCGATTGTATCGATCCATTATTCGAATTTTGACCGACGAATCACTCGTATATTACGTTTAGTTTACTAAAATAATAAGTTTACTAATTAAGTCACGATAGCCGAGTTGTTGGGTGGTCGGAATTTCGAGTCGAGAGACCCGAGTTCGATCCCCAGGTGGCAGTACCAATAAGTTTTTCAAAAACTTATGTACGAATTTCATCGTTGTCTTGGACATAAAGGCGGCGACGGACTCACCACCTGTCACGTTGTCCCGAAAATATCTTCGGTGGAAGGTGGGTCAAAGGGACTTAATTGTCTAGACTTGACCTCTGTCTACCCCTGTATTGGGAATTGCGTGAAGATATTTTTTTTAAAATAATATTTATTTATAAACATAAATGTTAAGTAAATTTATTTTTTTGGATATTTTTAATTACTTTTTTATTTTTTTGGAGATAACTTATAGTATATCTTAATTTTTTACAGATCTGCTGCAGTGGAATCGGGCTTGTCACAAATCTCGTACTGGTGGAGGAGAAGTCCTCGCCGGGTCACGGTCACTCGAACTGGCGGAAAGATAGCCTTTTCCTGCACCTTTTCCTGCAGCACCTCATTCGCTACGAAATAACAATCGCTAGAAAGAACCTGAAAGTCCACCAATGCATTAGTTTGTTCAATTCACTTTAATTAGCTATGATACAGTTCTTTAAGTGAAGATAGTAAAGAACTTTTTTTGCTTCAATTATATATAATAAAACTTTTTAATAAAAGTTATTCTTCTGCTCCTTAAGAATTGTGACTTTGAATAATAAATAATTGTTTTTGCATGCAATGGTGCAACGTAATTGCTTAATAACAAATTTATTAAAAGGAATGAAAGTTACGCATGAGTCTATTAACTTTCTGAAGTCTCAATTCTTAAAACTAGAAGAGTAACTTTTAATAAAAATATTCTTATCATTGAATAATAAAAAGAATTTATGATTGAAAAAAAACACTTACTATCGTAAACGTTATATAAAAATCAAAATAATATAGTGTAATATCATTAGCTGTTGATTTGTTTTGATTGTGAAATATATAACCTAACATATTTACAAAGATTTACAACAATCGGATAAAATCGGAAATTAATTTGGAAAGCAATTGGCAATTTATCTGTAGAACGGAAATCGAAATCATCCTCGAATTTGTCGTTTAATAAATTATTATTTGTTGTTTGTGACTGTTGTGAGATTAGTCTCTTATGTGAGGGATATAATTCTTTTTAAATCTTTAAAATTATTCTTCTTCACTTGGTATATTCTGCTGGGTGAATAATAATGTAAAAGTCTACGGAGCATCCTGACCGCCGACTTATTGTGTACGGACCGCGACAACACAGCAAATTGTAATACAGTGAACGTTATTCAATAACAAATATGCGGCGCTATATCTTTGTAGACGTTAAATTGAAAACGACCAGACGAAGTATCAAGCTTACCAGCAAGAAAGAGTTCGCGATTTTCGAAAGTATTAGTCGCCACGAAGCGCGTCTGTTTTTCTGTATTTTTTCTTTGATTCTATAAAATTTTAGGCGAACTACGATGGTAATTCCATTTATTAGAGCGAAACCCGAATAAAACTAATTGGTGACTCCTGCTGATAAAATTAACATACATTTTATGGGAAAATAGTAGTTGATAGGAATGATATGGATAAAAAGGAAATATTTCGTTGAAATCAATTCTTGTTTTCACTAAAATATATTATAAAAATAAGTTATTGCAGACTTATATCGAAAGCAAAGAAATAAGCATAGCATGGGTATTTTTGCCACTGATAAAATATGGTACAAAACTTTGTATAATTTTATAAATAACCAGCTACCCACCGCAGCTTTGCCCAAAGTTTACCTCTTACTGCCGAACACTATTTGTTTCTAAAATAAAAGTAACTTTATTACTCCTTACAACATAGGTATTTTAACCATCACGAAATACAAAATAAAAATCCATTAGACTGGTTTCTAAGATTCAAGGTCTCTGGTACTGAGATCGCCAGCATGCATTCCAAGCGTTATGATTATGACAAAGCCTCCTTTGTAAAAGACGACTATGTCCTCCAGTGGCTACATAGAGACCGTTGTAACAAAATAAATACATATTGTGGGGTCGATAACATCGCAATGAACCGATAGATCATTGCGATGTTATGTTGTCGCCACTGGTGATGCAATTACCGGAATGAACTTTGTTCGATGTCGAGATTTTGTTAGACAAAATCTCGGACTGGGGCCGACTAAAATTAGCCCAGTTCAACTCTAAAAAGACACAAGTTTGCAAGTTTACCGCTAAAAAAGAAGCCTTTCCTCGTGTCAACCCATTTTGAGAGCACTCTCCTAGTTGCCTCAGCCAGTATCGGAATCCTTGGCGTAGACATATCAAGCAACGTTCAGTTTCGCGGTCACTTGAAAGGGAAGGCCAAATTGACCTCTGAAAAGCTTGGCGCACTCAGTAGAACATGACAGTATTTAATGCCGGAAACTGCTTGCAACTTTGTAAGGCGCTGGTTGGCCGCACATAGAGTACTGTTCAAACTCTCATCTCTGGGCGGGGGCACCCTGAGTTCTTCCATTTGCAGCTTCTTCCATTTGACCGTGTCCAACAAAGAGCGGCCCGAATCGTCGACGATCATGTTTTGTCTGATCGGCTAGATCCATTGGCTTTGCGAAGAAATGTTGCATCACTTTGCATTTTTACAAGATGTGCTACGGAGAGTGCTCCGAGGAATTGTTAAGATTATTCCCAGCCGCTGAATTTTTTAATCGTACCTTACGGCATAGTCAAAATTTTCAACAATACCATCTAGCTGCTTGGCATTCCACCACAGTGCGCCGTTCGCGGATTTTTCGCCACGCAGATGCACTTCATGGAACGTGCTGCCGTCAGCGGAGTTTTCGAACTGATATGACTTAGGACCTTTAAGAAAAGAGCCTATACCTTTTAAAGGCCGAAAACGCCTCCTCTGGTATTGCAGGTGTTCAACGGCGGCGGTAATCAATAACCATCACGTGAGCTACCTGCTCGTTTGCCAGTCGAAAAGTGATTTTCTGTATTGAACCTTTCACAGAGCTGGCGACACTTTCGAAAACTGGTGCGCCTCTCGACCTGCACCCTGGGTCACTGGGTTCTCATGACTCAAATTGCGATCACACTAACACTATTTGTGACTATTCATGACACTAAACATCTCTATTTTTTTTTCTTAAAGTTAAAGTTCAAGAAAACAATAAAACTTCATTTAAAGCTAGGTAAAGGATTACTTATTTTGTTACGCAGTAAAGCAATGAAACACCACTCGCTGCAATTTTAATATCATTGAGTAATCAGTGTCTCTTGACAGCTATTGTGTAATCAAGTCGAAACTGTTTCGCCAGTTCGAGTTTCGATTGAGCTCCAGTAACGTTATTTGAATGGAAACAACTTTAGTATTACACAATTGTGGCTTTTCACACGATGCGATGAACGGGGTTGTTCTTTTGGTAGAACTAATCTTAGAAATATTATAAATGTGAAAGTGTGGTGTTAGATTGTTAACATGTTTGAAAGTTTATTATTAGCTATATTTGAACGAAATTCATCTTCACGCTATTCCCAGTACAGGGGTAAACAGTGGTCTAGACAATTAAGTCCTTGCGACCCTCTTTCCACCTTTTGGGACAACGTAACAATGTTTTTTACACGCATTTTATTAGTTTCACTTGCATGTATGTTTGTAACTGACTTCTTTGGGAGCGATTTTGACCCAATTTAAACGGCCAGATTTCGTTAAAACCTTGTAGATATATCGAGGACCGATGACAATACACTAATTTATAAAATATACTAAACTAAAAAGTAGAAAATAAATAAAAGTTTAAAAATGAAAACACGCGTTTTTATAGAAAACCGAACTAAAAATAATAAATAAATTTTAAGAAAATTGAATTAAAAGTAGCGTTAAAAAATATTAATAAATATAAATTAATAATAGTTTGAAAAAAATTAATTATTTAAAAATCGTGGGGTGCTTTTTAAGATATTATCAAAATGACAATCACTCTACTCATATCTGTCTATAAAATATTTCAATAAAATATCAATAAAAGATAACTATTGAAAATAAAATATTTTTTGTTCACACTATTATTAAATTATATTTATTGAAATTTTAACACTATTCTTAATTTTTTTATTTGAATTTATTTTCTATTTTTAGTTCGATTTTCTATAAAAAGCGTGTTTTTGAGTATTTTTAAACTATTATTTCTTTAAATCTATTAAGGATTTATATCGTTGCCACGTTATCCCAAAAGGTATTCGGTGAAAGGTGAGTTGAAAGGACATAATTATTTAGACCCCTGCATATCCTAGTATTGGAAAATGCGTGAAAATATGTTATTATCTCCGTACTACCACATCGCATCACGCAGCAACTAGCTGCACGCCATCCATGCTCTCCGTTTACATTTACACACATACAAGACGACATATAAAAGTGCACAGGACAAGACATAGGCCTCTCTTATATTCTTTTTAATTTGAAGATTTACTATAATTACTCTCATCATATACACTATAATCATATGCACTACACTACAATCACACTCACACACAAACAAAATATTGACCAAAAGAGGATACCTACGGAGTTTCTTTCGCCTGTTTCTTCTCCGTTAGAGGAACCTCATTACGAAACGGTGGTAAATTAAAATGAATATCGATAAACGAATGTATATTCTATACATAAATGATTTGATTTGATTCACTACGTTAGGCAACAGTAGTTCGAGATATCTAGCAGGTTAGACGCTGCTGGCCGTCAACGGTTTTTAAATGTTGTATCTGGTATTTTTCAGATGATTATCCCGCAATCTGTCGATAGCTAATTGCATTATTCAAGGTTTCCGCGAAATCAACTTTTACGACACTCACAGGAGGAATGGATTTCGTCTATGTTTTCGCCGTAATCCCACATAATTTACTCTTACCGTTTAAAGCTTTAGCATATAGCAAATTCGCATTGTTAACAATTTATCAAAGTCAGTTGATCGCGAATAAAACTGAGATAGTTAGGAATAGTCGTAAATCAATTGAATTAGTCGCTAACGAAGCAAACTGAGAGACCTTTATAATAGGATTAATATTTAAACTGTGGTCGAATTATTCCTAGCTGGAGTTACTATCAGAATTATATTTTGAATAGTTTGTCGTCCTGATAGCTTAGTGAATAGAGTCTGGAAAGATGAAGAGTGCGTGTTCGGATCCTGCGATCGAGATATAAACTGTGATGACATCTGTGGATAAGCTACTTAATTAAACCCTTACCATTAAAATTCACGTGAATTTTAAATGTTAAGGGTTGAAATAAGCAGGGCTTTAAATAACGTTAAAAATTAGCTAACGCTTCTTACGCCCATTAAAAATCGTTGTATCATATTTTCGCGGTATCGTTATTTTCGGCCTTTTATTTCTAAGTACATTGATAATTTTAAATGCATACATAAATTCGAGAAGGGGGATCGATCTCGGATCTCCTGGTTCGATTCCGATCAACCATTTATATTGTCTCAAAATATATTCGGTGGAAGGTGGGTCGAAGGGACTTAATTGTCTAGACCTGACCTCTGTCTACCCCTGTATTGGGAATTGCGTGAAGATATTTATTTATTTTTATTCATTTAGCTATGATGCTCGTTAAATTAAAAAAAAGTATGAAGAAGGTAAAAGATTTTGTTATGTAACATAAACGGTCGAATTAAAAATTAAAAACTTAATATCCAATATACTCTGTGCAGCAAATGCAGGGTGACAAATAATTACTTCCTTTAGTTCATGGCACAAAGGACAGAAGGAAAAACGCAATAAACTCCGAGTTGCATAATTAAATGCTTGAGTTTTTCCTCAGGAAAATCTCTGAAACAGCTGCAATATACAAGTTGTTAATGTTTCAATAATGCTTTTTTTGCAAGCTTTAATGTGAATTATGATAATCAGTTCCATTCTTTAAATATACGTGAATGTATTTTTAAGCATTTTAATGTAATTTTAAGTGAAGTCACGATAGCCGAGTGGTTGGGTGGTCGGAATTTCGAGTCAAAAGACCCGAGTTTGATCTTCAAGTGGCCGTACCATAGGGTTTTTGTAAAAAACCTATGTACAAATTATATCGTTGGCTTGGACATAAAAGACGGCGACGGGCTCACCACCTGTCACGTTGTCCCGAAAATATCTTCGTTGGAAGGTGGGCCGAAAGGACTTAAAAGTCTAGACTAGACCTCTGTCTACCCCTGTATTGGGAATTGCGTGAAGGTATTTATATTTTATATTTATTTTATTATTATATTTTTAAGCGTTTCACTATTTTATCAATGTATTGTTTATTTTTTAATGTCCAGTACCTCTTTAAATTTACACTAACGCGTGGTTTAAAGGTATACCATTCGTGTATCTTCCCGTGGGTATAGTATGTGGCAGCACTAGTAGGAGGAGCTAAGGGAGAAGCCAGTGCTAAGTAAAATAGGAATGGCCACCCATGCCGACTCTGGCCTATTGGTCGGTTTGCCATAATCGCCACGCGTATTGACGATCGCAGTATCGGAATCCTTGCACCTTAGACTGCAGCCCATAACTGGTATGATGAATTTTAGATTTGTTTTTTTTTTTTATATCTATCCAGCAATCTATCGCCTTTTAAGATATCCACCAGAAGAAAGGGCCGATACGGCATTTTAAGCCACCAAGGCCAACAAATAAACATTAGAATAAAATTATCATTGTATTGAATATGTCATCACTAAAATGAAATGTGATTACAATAAAGCTTAACTGGTTTATTGAGACGTAACTTGTTTAAGTATTAATTAGTGTACTATTAAATAAATTTTGTATTACTTATCAAGATAAATACATGATTTGATATGATTTGAATGGTGTAATGTTTTGTTAAACCAAAGAAATAATTAGAATATTATAGTTGAATACACAGTAAAGTCAAATATAAGGCTTGAAATTGGCATAAAACAATCGTTGCTGTCTATTCGTCGACGAATAATTGTTATAAATTAATTATCATTTAATTAAATAGTTTATGCGCTCGCCACGTTGTCCCAAATAAGCTTTGTCGAAAAGTGTTTCGAAATGATTTCAATGTGTAGACCTATGCCTAACTTAGTATTGGAAAATTGCTTAAAGATGTAATTAAAAATAGACTTCGATTGTTTTTCTACATATTTATCTAATTTATTATAAGAAAAATAAAATTTCCATATAGGCAATTATAAGAAAAATAAAACAGACAGACTCTTCCGCTCAATAAATCAGTTGACGTAAAGTGTCCAGTTTCTATTAGGGTGATTTTGTTTCGTGAGGGTTGCTGCTAGGGACGAATTTACGCGAATGATTACATAGGAATCATGGAGGTAATTCTATGAAAATACTGTGGAAGAGTGACAGATATGTAAACTTTAAAAGTAAAACAGTATCTGGGTTATATTTTAAAATTTTCACTTCTGTATATTTGTCGATCCGATACATAGATGAGGATATCACATACATTGCTCTAATCTTAAATTTAAACAGCTAAGGACCTTGTTTTATGAAATTAGAAATAACGAAGGTACCACAAACATCAAGACCCAAGAAAATGCAGTGTTTTCTACATTGACCCAACTGGGAATCGAACACGGGATCTCAGTGCTAGGACATTATGAAAACCGGTGCGTGCACAACTCATTCACGGAGGTCGTAAAGAAAATTAAATTTACATGCAGACAGATTATGAGTCAGAAACTTCAGCTAAGAAATATTTAAAGTAACTCTCGCCGTAAATAAAATAAATGAAAGGAAGTCATTTCTAAAATTAAATTTGAAAATTACCGCACGAGTTAATAACGACAGTTAATAATAATTTGATTTAATGTTTTTTAGACAACATCCTTGACTGAGGTTAGACATTTGTCACGACAAGGTGGGTCAACCTTTCACCAAAAATATGTTTATGGCAACGTGACAGGTGGTGACCTGTGTCCGCCTTATGTAGAAGCTAACGGTTTACACAAGTTTTAAAAACTAATTGGTGCGATACTACTACCTGGGAATTGAACTCCGATCTCTGACTGGAATTCCTATCACCCAACCACTTGGCTATCGTGACTTTTTTAAATATATCTATATATCTTAACACCACCATGTTAATACGTATTCAGACTTTTGCAATAATAAATAAACTGAGCGGGTGTGTAAGCGGTAAAAAGTACGCGAGGCGCGCATGAACTTAAAATGCTTGCGTGGGGTTCGCGCGCGTTGTGCAGCCAGCTCGTTCGCTAATTAGGACGCACCCTTAAAGGTCGTTTAGTTGGTCAAATAACCGAACAGTACCAACTTAATGATATTTGCATTTTTCGGTAAATTGAAAGAATTATATTTACCGATCAACTTTATAAGTTGTCGTTTCTTTCATTTGCGATATTGTTAAAAAAAACAGTATTGCGATTAACAAATTAACCGGAATCAATCTTCGTTAAAACATAAAAAGTGGAGCCCAGGAAAATAATTGCCCGGCTTTGATAAGGTTGACAGGCGCCGCGCCTAAACCTTCTCGTTTTGTTCGTTGGTTTTTCAAGTTGATAAATTGCCATTGGCATCCTTTTTATATCTAACTAAATAATTATCGATATTTTGTGATAGTGAAAAAAAAAACAATCTAAGCAATAAAACAATTAATCAAGATCCTGTAGCCAAGTAGGTTGTGACCCGATTGGAGACCCGAGTTTAATCCCCAAGGCTCGTACTAATGGGTTTTTTAAAAACGAATGTAAGATTTATATAGTTTGACATAACGATGGCGACGGGCTCACCACCTGCCAAGTTGCCCCAAATTTTTTTTTCGGTGTAGACTGGGTTTTAAAGACTTAAATGTCTAGAAAAGACTTAAAGACTTAAATGTCTTGGGGGTCATTGTAGAAGCGTGCTCGTCACGATTCCATGTCAGCCCTTTTCAGGGCTGCAATTCTACACAGCTGCGTACCCATGCCAACGAGTGTTAGGGCGTCCCCTAAGGCGACGCACACCAGTTCGTCCCCGTTGGTGTGAAATGCAGCGCGCAAAGCGGCTATGGGGACCGCCACCCGTCACGCACAGCCCGACACGGCGGAAGGTGGAGGACGGAGTGCAGAGTTGGTACGTGGAATGTTAGAGGAGGCATGAGAGATAAGACGAATGAGTTGATTGAAATAATGAAAGAAAAAGAATTAGATGTCGTGTGTTTGTCGGAGACCAAGCGGAAGGGCAGCGGTACTGAAGAGCTCCCTGGCGGGGCGTTAGCTCTATGGTCCGAGTCCCGGAGAGCGAGAGCGCCTGCCAGGGAGTGGGGTGCTGCTGTCGTCTCGGTTGGTCGATGTTATGACTGAATATAAGGTTGTGAACTCGAGACTTCTCTGGGTTCGCTTTAAATTGGGACTGATGAAGTTATTCCTTTGGCTGTTTATGCGCTGATGGCTTCGTCGTCCAGAGCTGAGCTGAAGGAGATTTGGGAGAATGTAAGAGAAGTTCTAGACTTGGTTAGAGGAAACGAAAGAATTGTTGTATGTGGTGATTTGAATGGATGGGTTGGTACCGCTCGGCCAGGGTACCAGTCGGTGCTTGGAATGTTTAGCGATAAAAGGGTTAACGATGCTGGCAAGCTTATACTGGCTGTACGCAAGGAAAAGGGTCTTCTTGTGACAAACACTATGTTTAGTCACAAGAAAATCCATATGTATACTAGAACAAGAGAGAATTAGAGAAGTATGATCGATTTATTCCTGGTGGATGACCGACTGCGAAAACAGGTGATGGATACGCGAGAGTTCCGAGGTGCTGACCTGGGAACGGATCACTATCTAGTAATTACTAGATTTAGGGTCTGTTCGCGGGTTGGCGCCGCCGGACGGCGATACCAGAACCACAGTCGGTCGGTAGCATCCGAAGCTGGAAGCTTCAGGAAGCGGACACTAGGAATAAATATCAAGCAAGGGTAGCCGAAAAGCTGGACAGCATTGGTGTCAGGAAAGAATGTGTGGAAGAAATATGGCAGAGCCTTAGAGATGGAATGGTTAGTGCAGCGGAAGACGTGTGTGGAACTGTGAAAAGAGGTAGTAGTAAAAAGGGTGATGCATGGTGGAATGACGAAGTGAAAGAAGCTGTAAATAAGAACAAGAAAGCATGGTTAGACTACTTGGCCTCTAGTAATGATAAGGATATGAGAGAGAAGAGGAAAGAAAGATATAAGCTCCAGAAAGTTCACACGAAAGCATTGATTGAGGAAGTGCGTGAAAGGAGTAGAATGGAAGTGGACGAAAGGTTGTCGCACAACTTCAAGGAGAACTCCAAACTCTTCTGGAAAGAGGTTGAAGGACCCGGAGTGGTGCGACAGCCTTAAGAATGAATAAAGTGTTTTGAACCAATGACGTCCTATCAGAAAAATCGGACGTCATGCAGCGATGGAGCGAATTTTATAGAGATGTATGCGTGTGATGATCTTAGTGAGGATCCGGGGTGACGCCGTGACTGGTACGCCAGACTCGGACCTCGATGACACTGAGGTCACCAGTATGAAAGAGATTGAATGTGCGATTAGAAGTTTGAAATGTGGTAAGGCTGCGGGACTAGACAGAGTTACTGCTGAAATGGTCAAGTATGGTGGGCCACGCGTCTGGGACAGCTTTCATCTGCTGTGCAATTTGTGCTGGCGAACGGGGGCTGTTCCGGATGATTGGCGATCCGCGGTCATTGTGCCTTTATATAAAGTTAAAGGTTCACATTATGACTGCGGGTGCTATCGGGCGATCAGCTTGACCAGTTTAGCAAGTAAAGTTTACTCGAAGGTTTTGACACGTAGGATGCAAGATAAATCGGAAAGATTTCTATGGGAGGCACAATGCGGATTTAGACCTGGAAGAGGATGCACGGATCAAATGTTTTCTCTCCGCATGATCACGGAGAAGCTTCTGGCTGCTAACCAGAAGATTTTCTGTGCTTTTGTGGATCTTGAGAAAGCATTTGATAAGGTTGTAAGGAAGAAAATGTGGGAACTGTTGCCGGGGTATGGTGTGGATGGTCGATTGCTAAGGGCTGTGCAGTCACTTTATTGTGACTGTAAAGCCTGTGTGCGGGTAGGGCATGACCTGTCACCCATGTTTGGCGTCCAAACGGGCGTTAAACAGGGTTGTGTCATGTCTTCCTGGCTATTCATACTGTATCTCGACAGCTGTTTACAGAAGCTGAAAGATAGCTGTTTGGGTGTGAAATTGGGTGACATAAAAAGTAAATTGTCTGCTTTATGCTGATGATGCAGTGCTTATAGCACCATCAGAGGCAGAACTGCAGGCATTAGTCACGTGTATGAAGAAGAATGAAATTAATGGTCTCCGTTTGAATGCTAATAAAACTAAGGTTCTGGTATTTGAAAGGGACGAAGAAAGAACGAAGTGCGAAATTTGGGTAAATCAGGAATGTCTAGAACAGGTGAATGAAATTGTATACTTGGGGAGTGCGTTTAGCCGGGATGGAAGATGTGATTTAGATGTGGACTGGCGTGTCGGTGCCGGGAACAAAGTCAATGGTGCCCTGACTGCGTTAATCAAAAGGCAAGGCGTTGTGAAAAGTGCACGCCTTGCAATACATAACGCAGTGTTGGTACCTTTGTTATACGGCATTTGTTATATGGCAGCGAAACCTGGGTATGCCAGAAGAAGCATAAAAGCAGGTTGAATGCAGTGGAGATGCGATCTCTTCGTAAAATGTGCGGCCTTACCATGGCCGACCGAAAGCGAAACGAAGGGATTCGCAATATGGCAGGTTTGAAAGATGACCTTGTCTCAAAATGGATAAGGGCGTGCTTCGATGGTTTGCGCACGTTGAGCGAATGAGTGAAGACCGAATGGTGAAAAAATATATAGCGCGAAAGTTAATATTAAAAGTTAACTTTATATAACTTTATATTAATATTAAAAGTTAACTTTCGAAGACCATGTGAGCAAATTGCTCGAAGAGAGGAGGGTCAAGAGTACTCGGATACCTAGACGTGCATGTATGAAGAAGATGATGAATCTGAAAGAAGCGAAAGAAGTATGTAGGGATCGTGACACTTGGCGATCTGTTCTCTGGCTACCCCTTCAGGGATTGTGCGTGAAGATAAATAAAATAAAAATAAAAATAAATCTCTAGACTTCTGTCTACCGCTGTATTGGGATAAATATTGGAAGATATTTTTACATGAATTATACTCGCATATAAAAACGATATAGTTGAAGTGTCTTTTCGGAAGTGACCCTACCTTCGAAGTTAAGTTTTGCGGATAGAATTCCTGGTCCTATTTGTGTAATGAATGTGAATAAAAATTGGCTCCGTCATGGATAATATTAGAATTAAGTCGAAACGAACATATAAGGTTCGTCAAATGTCGTCACGGTAGAAAATAATATTATCAAATCGAAATTATGCGAGGTGAGACACGGTAGCTCAGATAATAGCGACACCTCGATGCTATAAAGGTCGCGGGTTCAATTCTGGTCTATAAGTCGATTTATTTGTCCTAGCCTTTGATTGTACAGAGGAGTACAGTTGTTATAACGACTACTGCAGTTCTCCCGCACGCACCACAATGATGTTGTATTTAGCTTCATGATCTGTATCAACCACTTCCGGTCAAGTGGATTAATAGCTCGAATATTATATATATATATATATATATATATATATATATATATATATATATATATATATATATATATATATATATATATATATATATATATATATATATATATATATATATATATATATATATATATATATATATATATATATATATATATATATATATATATATATATATATATATATATATATATATATATATATATATATATATATATATATATATATATTTATATATATATATAATTATTTAACATATCATTATAAATATACCTATTTTTTTTTTACTTTTCTTTTTTCATAACCGTGGAGAAAATGTTTTATGCACGAACGTTCCTTGGCCGGGAGGCCACCAAAACGAACAGTGTCGGGCTCGAATCTCAGAAGGAGAAGTATACCGACTAAAACCATCCACGGATGCTGTTGGCCCGGAGGCCTTTACAGCTTCGTCTAAGGAGACTTGCGAGGAGAGGCTCCCAAGTTAGAAGTTGAAGACAATAATGGCTGCTGCTGCGAAGCGCTGCGTCCCCTAGAACGAAAGAGATGACTTCCGACATGGGGGAGGGGCCATGCGGTCCGAGGGCCCCAGTTGGTTTGGAGGAAAATCTCCTCTCGGATCGCCATGTGTTAACCATTTAGTGACGACTACTCTCTTCTTTTTTCTGTCTTTATCAATTCCGTTACTTGTAGCAGTTATGTGTAGCATAGTGCAGCTCTTCTACTGGGGACCCCTGAAAACCAAAGGCATGTGACTATAATCTCGTTACCTTAATGTTAGTTTAATCTCGGATGTAAAGTTGTTGAAATATATATAAATGGATATTCTCGTGCTTATTCTAAATACTGGTTTAGATAACACAGCAGATCATTAAGTAAGAAAAAAAAACATTTGATAAAGGATTTCCACGCAGGTGAACACCTAATATGTTTAATATAATTTCACTTAGCAAACTCGACAAACATATAAAATCTCTTTCTGGAAAAGGAACAATCTGGAGAAAGGAGAAGTAAACCGCACTGGAGAAAGGTATAAATAAATCATTGCATGGCTTTACAATATTTTACTGGCGGGAGTGATGACCGACTTTGGAATCCATTAGGTAAGGATACTGAAAAATCATCGGCGTAATGTTGTGGAAACGTGCGAAATGTATGACAGTGCGTAAAAGTCGAAGACAGGTCTCTAAAGAGGTTACTTTTTTTAAAATTTTCTGCTAAAATAACAAACATGGCAAAAACGTTATTCTAGCACTAACGGAAAGAGAAATTAGATGTATGGACTATTATTAAAAGATTCGCATCATTATTTACATTCAAGCGCATGAAAAGGTCTTATAAGTGCGACCCAGAAAAATTACACTTTCATAAGCTCTGCTAGACGTAAATTTACTCCATTACACTTTGCTGCTGTTTATTATTTAATTTGTTTTTCTAGATTCGCTATGCAGACCGTTTCTCTTAGTCGGAGACGAGTAACAGAACTTTTAAACTGTGAATTTCGAAGTTGTAGAACTCTAAAATCAATTTACCATTTCGTAACTAGTGTAAATAATGCATGTTAAATAATCATACTTTAGCAGGGGAGTAAATTCGGGTGTTTGTTTATGAATGTGATATATGGCAAGCCAATCGACGTCTTAGTCTTACGACAACGATACAGTATAATTAAGAATATGTATCTTTAAACAGATATTAAATCAGAAAATACAAATTTAGATAAATATTCATTACATATAACAATCAAGGATTGATTGGGGTACAAACAATAAAATTAATTACTCATATGTTAGCACCTAAGGATATTCGAACCCAAAATTCTTACTTCTTAGGCTATCTTCATTGGGTGTTTTGCTATAATCAGAATAATAATATCTTCCTATATTTAGCTCACATTATTTTTATTATAAAATAAATAAAAAATAAATATCTTCACGCAATTCCCAACACAGGGGTAGACAGAGGTCTAGTCTAGACAATTAAGACCCTTTGACCCACCTTCCACCGAAGATATTTTCGACAACGAGACAGGTGGTGAGCCTGTCGCCGCCTTTATGTCCAAGCCAACGATATAATTCGTACATAAGTTTTTGATAAACTCATTGGTCCGAGCCTGCGACCTGGGGATCGAACTTGGGTCTCTTAACTCGAAATTCTGACCACCCAACCAACTCGACTATCGTGACTTTTGTTTTTATTAATTTGTTAAAAAGAAGCAGCATGAAATTCTTTATTAAGAAAACATAAACCTAAAACATTGCGCACGTTACATGCCAGATAATTAAATTGTAAAGTTAACTTCTACAGGAGAAGAAACGACGAATTCAAGTTACCCTTCAATACAAATGTACGACGGCGTTACGAAGCACAAAGCATAGATCTCTTGTTTGAATTGCTTGAAGTTTCAACATTTGTCACTGAATTCGGAATAGCGGAGCTTTGTTATACAGTTAATATTAGGACTAAGCCCGCTAGTTGCGGCTACGAGCGCAACTTTATTCTGCTACACGAATAAAGTTAACTTTATAACAATCACCCTTAAACCTAACTATGTGTGAAAGTGCTGGAACAAGGCGTCTTAATTTATAAAGTCAAATGGAACAAACGTGTTCATATGAGCGCAGTGACTTATTTTTTATTTAAATTGAATTGTTTTGATTATTGACGACCTCAGTCCACGAGTGGCGTACACACTGGTTTTAGTGGTTTTACCAGCTCTAAGATCCTGGGTTCGATTACTATTCGTGTCAATGGGACAGGCAGAAAACACTTTTCTATATTTTCTTGGGTCGGATGAACCAGGCGCCGTCTTTATGTCCAAGCCAACGATATAAATCCTACATAAGTTTTGAAAACCCATTGGTACGAGCCTACCACCTGAGGATCTAACTCGGGTGTCTTGATTCGAAATTTTTGAAGGAAGTGAAAACTAAATTTAAAGATTACGCTACAAAACATATATACATACCTATCTAATAAAATCTTGTTAAAAATAAGTTAATGTTTATTTAATTTTAATTTATTAGTAAAACTAAATATAATATGAGCTGTAATTTGAACAAGAATCCTTATTTAAGCGGACCAAAAATACCAACTACGCCACGCAATTTATGACTTTGAGTGGATCATTTCCTGATCTGATCTTCCTATTAAGAACTTAAATCTCACAAAGACCCTTTGTTGGAATGCTAATGAATGGGATAACATTTCTTTATCAAAGAAATGTTGCTTGAGGTTTAAATCAAAACGGGCTGCACTGAAAATCAGTATTGTGTCTACCCGCAACTTATACTGAGCTCAGACCCTTTTGTTGCTTTACTGTAATGAAACTAACGTATTTTTTTCTCTTATTTAATATTTTTGATTTTTCGGATGTATTGTGTTGTTTTTGAAGATTAAATTTTTTTGGTTCTGGTAAAATAAACAACAAATAAACTTTTTTTCCTTTTTTCTTCTTTGTTTCTTCCTAAAGCAGATGAGGTTCTTTCACATCTACAAATATGTATACAAATTCGTCCAATTATCATCAATAACTCCTTGCGTATCAGTTACGGTGTAAATATTCGTATCGCGTCCATGTCGATAGATTGTAACGTAATATTTGAGTATAGGAATATAGAAAATAGAAATATAATTAACTCATGACTGATGGCGGGATAACAATCTCGATAAAACATTTCAGCAGTAACTCTGTGTAGTCCCGCAGCCTTACCACATTTCAAACTTCTAATCGCACATTCAATCTCTTTCATGCTGATGACCTCAGTGTCATCGAGGTCCGAGTCTGGCGTACCAATCACGGCATCACCCCGGATCCCTCACTAAGATCATCACACGCACACATCTCTCTATAAAATTCGCTCCATCGCTGCATGACGTCCGATTTTCTGAGGACGTCATTGGTTCCGAAAGCACTTTATTCATTCTTAGGGCTGTCGCACCACTCCGGGTCCTTCCAACCTCTTTCCAGAAGAGTTTGGAGTTCTCCTTGAAGTTGTGCGACAACCTTTCTCAATCCACTTCCATTCTACTCCTTTCACTTCCTCAATCAATGCTTTCGTGTGAACTTTCTGGAGCTTATATCTTTCTTCTTCTTCTTCTCTCTCATATCTTCTTAGTGTACTGGTTGGAAAATAAATAAAAGAAATTAATACATTTACAACCTTTATGTTATACAAGTCTATTTACTGAGCCTGGTAGATATAAAACAATGAATACAGTTTGTACTAACTTTGCATAATTCATTATTATAAAGATGTTAGGTTATGTGAATATACAGCACTCCGCAGTCAATGCTTTTGAACAAATACAAGCTTGCAACACCGGTTAATAGACTCCATAGTGTAAGCAGCTCGAGCATGGTGTGGTATTTTTATTATTTAGTAACGAAAAGAGGTTTTAGGAACTGTGAAAAGAGGTAGTAGTAAAAGGGTGATGCATGGTGAAATGACGAAGTGAAAGAAACTGTAAATAAGAAGAAGAAAGCATGGTTAGACTACTTGGCCTCTAGTAATGATAAGGATATGAGAGAGAAGAGGAAAGAAAGATATAAGCTCCAGAAAGTTCACACGAAAGCATTGATTGAGGAAGTGCGTGAAAGGAGTAGAATGGAAGTGGACGAGGTTGTCGCACAACTTCAAGGAGAACTCCAAACTCTTCTGGAAAGAGGTTGGAAGGACCCGGAGTGGTGCGACAGCCTTAAGAATGAATAAAGTGTTGAACCAATGACGTCCTATCAGAAAATCGGACGTCATGCAGCGATGGAGCGAATTTTATAGAGAGATGTATGCGTGTGATGATCTTAGTGAGGGATCCGGGGTGACGCCGTGACTGGTACGCCAGACTCGGACCTCGATGACACTGAGGTCACCAGTATGAAAGAGATTGAATGTGCGATTAGAAGTTTGAAATGTGGTAAGGCTGCGGACTAGACAGAGTTACTGCTGAAATGGTCATATGGTGGGCCACGCGTCTGGGACAGCTTTCATCTGCTGTGCAATTTGTGCTGGCGAACGGGGGCTGTTCCGGATGATTGGCGATCCGCGGTCATTGTGCCTTTATATAATATTTACCTTTCACATTATGACTGCGGGTGCTATCGGGCGATCAGCTTGACCAGTTTAGCAAGTAAAGTTTACTCGAAGGTTTTGACACGTAGGATGCAAGATAAATCGGAAAGATTTCTATAGGAGGCACAATGCGGATTAAGACCTGGAAGAGGATGCACGGATCAAATGTTCACGGAGAAGCTTCTGGCTGCTAACCAGAAGATTTTCTGTGCTTTTGTGGATCTTGAGAAAGCATTTGATAAGGTTGTAAGGAAGAAAATGTGGGAACTGTTGCCGGGGTATGGTGTGGATGGTCGATTGCTAAGGGCTGTGCAGTCACTTTATTGTGACTATAAAGCCTGTGTGCGGGTAGGGCATGACCTGTCACCCATGTTTGGCGTCCAAACGGGCGTTAGACAGGGTTGTGTCATGTCTTCCTGGCTATTCATACTGTATCTCGACAGCTGTTTACGGAAGCTGAAAGATAGCTGTTTGGGTGTGAAATTGGGTGACATAAAAGTAAATTGTCTGCTTTATGCTGATGATGCAGTGCTTATTGCACCATCAGAGGCAGAACTGCAGGCATTAGTCACGTGTATGAAAGAAGAATGTGAAATTAATGGTCTCCGTTTGAATGCTAATAAAACTAAGGTTCTGGTATTTGAAAGGGACGAAGAAAGAACGAAGTGCGAAATTTGGGTAAATCTGGAATGTCTAGAACAGGTGAATGAAATTGTATACTTGGGGAGTGCGTTTAGCCGGGATGGAAGATGATTTAGATGTGGACTGGCGTAATGGTGCCGGGAACAAAGTCAATGGTGCCCTGACTGCGTTAATCAAAAGGCAAGGCGTTGTGAAAAGTGCACGCCTTGCAATACATAACGCAGTGTTGGTACCTTTGTTATACGGCATTTGTTATATGGCAGCGAAACCTGGGTATGCCAGAAGAAGCATAAAAGCAGGTTGAATGCAGTGGAGATGCGATCTCTTCGTAAAATGTGCGGCCTTACCATGGCTGACCGAAAGCGAAACGAAGGATTCGCAATATGGCAGGTTTGAAAGATGACCTTGTCTCAAAATGGATAAGGGCGTGCTTCGATGGTTTGCGCACGTTGAGCGAATGAGTGAAGACCGAATGGTGAAAAAATATATAGCGCGAAAGTTAATATTAAAAGTTAACTTTATATAACTTTATATTAATATTAAAAGTTAACTTTCGAAGACCATGTGAGCAAATTGCTCGAAGAGAGGAGGGTCAAGAGTACTCGGATACCTAGACGTGCATGTATGAAGAAGATGATGAATCTGAAAGAAGCGAAAGAAGTATGTAGGGATCGTGACACTTGGCGATCTGTTCTCTCTGGCTACCCTTCAGGGATTGTGCGTGAAGATAAATAAAATAAAATAAAATAAATCTCTAGACTTCTGTCTACCGCTGTATTGGGATAAATATTGAAGATATTTTTACATGAATTATACTGCATATAAAAACGATATAGTTGAAGTGTCTTTTCGGAAGTGACCCTACCTTCGAAGTTAAGTTTTGCGGATAGAATTCCTGGTCCTATTTGTGTAATGAATGTGAATAAAAATTGGCTCCGTCATGGATAATATTAGAATTAAGTCGAAACGAACATATAAGGTTCGTCAAATGTCGTCACGGTAGAAAATAATATTATCAAATCGAAATTATGCGAGGTGAGACACGGTAGCTCAGATAATAGCGACACCTCGATGCTATAAAGGTCGCGGGTTCAATTCTGGTCTATAAGTCGATTTATTTGTCCTAGCCTTTGATTGTACAGAGGAGTACAGTTGTTATAACGACTACTGCAGTTCTCCCGCACGCACCACAATGATGTTGTATTTAGCTTCATGATCTGTATCAACCACTTCCGGTCAAGTGGATTAATAGCTCGAATATTATATATATATATATATATATATATATATATATATATATATATATATATATATATATATATATATATATATATATATATATATATATATATATATATATATATATATATATATATATATATATATATATATATATATATATATATATATATATATATATATAATTATTTAACATATCATTATAAATATACCTATTTTTTTTTTTTACTTTTTCTTTTTCATAACCGTGGAGAAAATGTTTTATGCACGAACGTTCCTTGGCCGGGAGGCCACCAAAACGAACAGTGTCGGGCTCGAATCTCAGAAGGAGAAGTATACCGACTAAAACCATCCACGGGATGCTGTTGGCCCGGAGGCCTTTACAGCCTGTCTAAGGAGACTTGCGAGGAGAGGCTCCCAAGTTAGAAGTTGAAGACAATAATGGCTGCTGCTGCGAAGCGCTGCGTCCCCAGAACGAAAGAGATGACTTCCGACATGGGGGAGGGGCCATGCGGTCCGAGGGCCCCAGTTGGTTTGGAGGAAAATCTCCTCTCGGATCGCCATGTGTTAACCATTTAGTGACGACTACTCTCTTCTTTTTTCTGTCTTTATCAATTCCGTTACTTGTAGCAGTTATGTGTAGCATAGTGCAGCTCTTCTACTGGGGACCCCTGAAAACCAAAGGCATGTGACTATAATCTCGTTACCTTAATGTTAGTTTAATCTCGGATGTAAAGTTGTTGAAATATATATAAATGGATATTCTCGTGCTTATTCTAAATACTGGTTTAGATAACACAGCAGATCATTAAGTAAGAAAAAAACATTTGATAAAGGATTTCCACGCAGGTGAACACCTAATATGTTTAATATAATTTCACTTAGCAAACTCGACAAACATATAAAATCTCTTTCTGGAAAAAGGAAAAATCTGGAGAAAGGAGAAGTAAACCGCACTGGAGAAAGGTATAAATAAATCATTGCATGGCTTTACAATATTTTACTGGCGGGAGTGATGACCGACTTTTGGAATCCATTAGGTAAGGATACTGAAAATCATCGGCGTAATGTTGTGGAAACGTGCGAAATGTATGACAGTGCGTAAAAGTCGAAGACAGGTCTCTAAAGAGGTTACTTTTTTAAAATTTTCTGCTAAAATAACAAACATGGCAAAAACGTTATTCTAGCACTAACGGAAAGAGAAATTAGATGTATGGACTATTATTAAAAGATTCGCATCATTATTTACATTCAAGCGCATGAAAAGGTCTTATAAGTGCGACCCAGAAAAATTACACTTTCATAAGCTCTGCTAGACGTAAATTTACTCCATTACACTTTGCTGCTGTTTATTATTTAATTTGTTTTTCTAGATTCGCTATGCAGACCGTTTCTCTTAGTCGGAGACGAGTAACAGAACTTTTAAACTGTGAATTTCGAAGTTGTAGAACTCTAAAATCAATTTACCATTTCGTAACTAGTGTAAATAATGCATGTTAAATAATCATACTTTAGCAGGGGAGTAAATTCGGTGTTTGTTTATGAATGTGATATATGGCAAGCCAATCGACGTCTTAGTCTTACGACAACGATACAGTATAATTAAGAATATGTATCTTTAAACAGATATTAAATCAGAAAATACAAATTTAGATAAATATTCATTACATATAACAATCAAGGATTGATTGGGGTACAAACAATAAAATTAATTACTCATATGTTAGCACCTAAGGATATTCGAACCCAAAATTTTACTTCTTAGGCTATCTTCATTGGGTGTTTTGCTATAATCAGAATAATAATATCTTCCTATATTTAGCTCACATTATTTTTATTATAAAATAAATAAAAAATAAATATCTTCACCCAATTCCCAACACAGGGGTAGACAGAGGTCTAGTCTAGACAATTAAGACCCTTTGACCCACCTTCCACCGAAGATATTTTCGACAACGAGACAGGTGGTGAGCCTGTCGCCGCCTTTATGTCCAAGCCAACGATATAATTCGTACATAAGTTTTGATAAACTCATTGGTCCGAGCCTGCGACCTGGGGATCGAACTTGGGTCTCTTAACTCGAAATTTGACCACCCAACCAACTCGACTATCGTGACTTTTGTTTTTATTAATTTGTTAAAAAAGAAGCAGCATGAAATTCTTTATTAAGAAAACATAAACCTAAAACATTGCGCACGTTACATGCCAGATAATTAAATTGTAAAGTTAACTTCTACAGGAGAAGAAACGACGAATTCAAGTTACCCTTCAATACAAATGTACGACGGCGTTACGAAGCACAAAGCATAGATCTCTTGTTTGAATTGCTTGAAGTTTCAACATTTGTCACTGAATTCGGAATAGCGGAGCTTTGTTATACAGTTAATATTAGGACTAAGCCCGCTAGTTGCGGTTACGAGCGCAACTTTATTCTGCTACACGAATAAAGTTAACTTTATAACAATCACCCTTAAACCTAACTATGTGAAAGTGCTGGAACAAGGCGTCTTAATTTATAAAGTCAAATGGAACAAACGTGTTCATATGAGCGCAGTGACTTATTTTTATTTAAATTGAATTGTTTTGATTATTGACGACCCCAGTCCACGAGTGGCGTACACACTGGTTTTAGTGGTTTTACCAGCTCTAAGGTCCTGGGTTCGATTACTATTCGTGTCAATGGGACAGGCAGAAAACACTTTTCTATATTTTCTTGGGTCGGATGAACCAGGCGCCGTCTTTATGTCCAAGCCAACGATATAAATCCTACATAAGTTTTGAAAACCCATTGGTACGAGCCTACCACCTGAGGATCTAACTCGGGTGTCTTGATTCGAAATTTTTGAAGGAAGTGAAAACTAAATTTAAAGATTACGCTACAAAACATATATACATACCTATCTAATAAAATCTTGTTAAAATAAGTTAATGTTTATTTAATTTTAATTTATTAGTAAAACTAAATATAATATGAGCTGTAATTTGAACAAGAATCCTTATTTAAGCGGACCAAAAATACCAACTACGCCACGCAATTTATGACTTTGAGTGGATCATTTCCTGATCTGATCTTCCTATTAAGAACTTAAATCTCACAAAGACCCTTTGTTGGAATGCTAATGAATGGGATAACATTTCTTTATCAAAGAAATGTTGCTTGAGGTTTAAATCAAAACGGGCTGCACTGAAAATCAGTATTGTGTCTACCCGCAACTTATACTGAGCTCAGACCCTTTGTTGCTTTACTGTAATGAAACTAACGTATTTTTTCTCTTATTTAATATTTTTGATTTTCG
Organism: Sericinus montela; assembly: GCA_029286605.1. Taxonomy (NCBI): domain Eukaryota; kingdom Metazoa; phylum Arthropoda; class Insecta; order Lepidoptera; family Papilionidae; genus Sericinus; species Sericinus montela. The sequence continues at coordinate 12,511 of JAGSMR010000303.1, read as the reverse complement.
GATGTATTGTGTTGTTTTTGAAGATTAAATTTTTGGTTCTGGTAAAATAAACAACAAATAAACTTTTTTCCTTTTTCTTCTTTGTTTCTTCCTAAAGCAGATGAGGTTCTTTCACATCTACAAATATGTATACAAATTCGTCCAATTATCATCAATAACTCCTTGCGTATCAGTTACGGTGTAAATATTCGTATCGCGTCCGTGTCGATAGATTGTAACGTAATATTTGAGTATAGGAATATAGAAAATAGAAATATAATTAACTCATGACTGATGGCGGATAACAATCTCGATAAAACATTTCAGCAGTAACTTCAGGCCTAAGTAGCTCATTATTATTTCAACGCACATTCAATCTCTTTCATGCTGATGACCTCAGTGTCATCGAAGTCCGAGTCTGGCGTACCAATCACGGCATCACCCCGGATCCCTCACTAAGATCATCACACGCATACATCTCTCTATAAAATTCGCTCCATCGCTGCATGACGTCTGATTTTTTTTTTCGTCATTAGCCTTGAAAGCACTTTATTCATTTTCATTGTCGTATCACTTCTGTCCTTTCACCTTTCAGAAGAGTTTGAGTTTTCCTGAAGTTGTGTCCGTCTCGTTCGCTTCATTTCATTTTCACATCATCACGCTTTCGTGTGAACTTTCTGGAGCTTATATCTTTCTTCTTCTTCTCTCTCATATCTTCTTAGTGTACTGGTTGGAAAATAAATAAAAGAAATTAATACATTTACAACCTTTATGTTATACAAGTCTATTTACTGAGCCTGGTAGATATAAAACAATGAATACAGTTTGTACTAACTTTGCATAATTCATTATTATAAAGATGTTAGGTTATGTGAATATACAGCACTCCGCAGTCAATGCTTTTGAACAAATACAAGCTTGCAACACCGGTTAATAGACCTATAGTGTAAGCAGCTCGAGCATGGTGTGGTATTTTTATTATTTAGTAACGAAAAGAGGTTTTAGGAACTGTGAAAAGAGGTAGTAGTAAAAAAGGTGATGCATGGTGAAATGACGAAGTGAAAGAAACTGTAAATAAGAAGAAGAAAGCATGGTTAGACTACTTGGCCTCTAGTAATGATAAGGATAAGGAGAGAGAAGAGGAAAGAAAGATATAAGCTCCAGAAATTTCACACGAAAGCATTGATTGAGGAAGTGCGTGAAAGGAGTAGAATGGAAGCGGACGAAAGGTTGTCGCACAACTTCAAGGAGAACTCCAAACTCTTCTGGAAAGAGGTTGGAAGGACCCGGAGAAAAGGACAGCCTTAAGAATTAATAAAGTGCTTTCGGGAACCAATGACGTCCTCTCAGAAAAATCGGACGTCATGCAGCGATGGAGCGAATTTTATAGAGAGATGTATGCGTGTGATGATCTTAGTGGATCCGGGGTGACGCCGTGACTGGTACGCCTGACTCGGACCTCGATGACACTGAGGTCATCAGTATGAAAGAGATTGAATGTGCAATTAGAAGTTTGAAATGTGGTAAGGCTGCGGGACTAGGCAGAGTTACTGCTGAAATGGTCAAGTATGGTGGGCCAGGCGTCTGGAACAGCTTTCATCTGCTGTGCAATTTGTGCTGGCGAACGGGGGCTGTTCCGGTTCACATTATGACTGCGGGTGCTATCGGGCGATCAGCTTGACCAGTTTAGCAAGTAAAGTTTACTCGAAGGTTTTGACATGTAGGATGCAAGAGAAATCGGAAAGATTTCTATGGGAGGCACAATGCGGATTCAGACCTGGAAGAGGATGCTCGGATCAAATGTTTTCTCTGCTAACCAGAAGATTTTCTGTGCTTTTGTGGATCTTGAGAAAGCATTTGATATGTATCTCGACAGCTGTTTACAGAAGCTGAAAGATAGCTGTTTGGGTGTGAAATTGGGTGACATAAAAGTAAATTGTCTGCTTTATGTTGATGATGCAGTGCTTATAGCACCATCAGAGGCAGAACTGCAGGCATTAGTCACGTGTATGAAAGAAGAATGTGAAATTAATGGTCTCCGTTTGAATGCTAATAAAACTAAGGTTCTGGTATTTGAAAGGGACGAAGAAAGAACGAAGTGCGAAATTTGGGTAAATCAGGAATGTCTAGAACAGGTGAATGAAATTGTATACTTGGGGAGTGCGTTTAGCCGGGATGGAAGATGTGATTTAGATGTGGACAGGCGTGTCGCTGCCGGGAACAAAATCAATGGTGCCCTGACTGCGTTAATAAAAGGCAAGGCGTTGTGAAAAGTGCACGCCTTGCAAAACATAACGCAGTGTTGGTACCGACTTTGTTATATGGCAGCGAAACTTGGGTATGCCAGAAGAAGCATAAAAGCAGGTTGTATGTAGTGGAGATGCGATCTCTTCGTAAAATGTGCGGCTTTACCATGACCGACCGAAAGCGAAACGAAGAGATTAGCAATATGGCAGGTTTGAAAGATGACCTTGTCTCAAAATGGATAAGGGCGTGCTTCGATGGTTTGGGCAAGTTGAGCGAATCAGTGAAGACCGAATGGTGAAGAAAATATATAAATAAACAATAAATAAATATAAATATCTTCACGCAATTCCCAATACAGGGTAGACAGAGGTCAAGACTAGACACTTAAGTCCCTTTGACCCACCTTCCACCGAAGATATTTTCGGGACAACGTGACAGGTGGTGAACCCGTCGCCGCCTTTATGTCCAAGCCAACGATGTAATTCGTACATAGGTTTTAGAAAAACCCATTGGTACGAGCCCGCCACCTGGGGATCGAACTCGGGTCTCATGACTCCAAATTCCGACCACCTAACCACTCGGCTATCGTGACTTTTTTTTTTTTTTTTTTTTTTAATATAGCGCGAAAGTTAATATTAAAAGGTGTCGAGGTAGACCGAGACTAACTTTCGAAGACCATGTGAGCAAGTTGCTCGAAGAGGGAGGGTCAAGAGTACTGGATACCTAGACGTGCATGTATGAAGAAGATGATGAATCTGAAAGAAGCGAAAGAAGTATGTAGGATCGTGACACTTGGCGATCTGTTCTCTGGCTACCCGTCAGGGATTGTGCGTGAAGATAAATAAATAAATATAAATCATTTTTAGCTCTACCGGTAATCTGTTAAAGAGCCTCACTGCCTGATACCTAGCGCAGTGTTTAATAACATTGTGTTTTGGCTCTATTTGATTGGTGAGATTATTCATTCGTCTGTCTCAAAGTTGTTACGGTATTTTTAAACGTCATTTACCACGAGCAATATATACAGACTAGGGACAGTAAGAATACCTAGACTCATAAAATTAGTTTTGCAAGACTTCCATTGTGGAATGCATGCTGTAGTGCGTGGTATATACGCTTATAAGAATATAGAAAATAGAAATATAATTAACTCATGACTGATGGCGGGATAACAATCTCGATAAAACATTTCAGCAGTAACTCTGTGTAGTCCCGCAGCCTTACCACATTTCAAACTTCTAATCGCACATTCAATCTCTTTCATGCTGATGACCTCAGTGTCATCGAGGTCCGAGTCTGGCGTACCAGTCACGGCGTCACCCCCGGATCCCTCACTAAGATCATCACACGCATACATCTCTCTATAAAATTCGCTCCATCGCTGCATGACGTCCGATTTTTCTGAGAGGACGTCATTGGTTCCCGAAAGCACTTTATTCATTCTTAGGGCTGTCGCACCACTCCGGGTCCTTCCAACCTCTTTCCAGAAGAGTTTGGAGTTCTCCTTGAAGTTGTGCGACAACCTTTCGTCCGCTTCCATTCTACTCCTTTCACGCACTTCCTCAATCAATGCTTTCGTGTGAACTTTCTGGAGCTTATATCTTTCTTCTTCTCTCTCATATCTTCTTAGTGTACTGGTTGGAAAATAAATAAAAGAAATTAATACATTTACAACCTTTATGTTATACAAGTCTATTTACTGAGCCTGGTAGATATAAAACAATGAATACAGTTTGTACTAACTTTGCATAATTCATTATTATAAAGATGTTAGGTTATGTGAATATACAGCACTCCGCAGTCAATGCTTTTGAACAAATACAAGCTTGCAACACCGGTTAATAGACTCCATAGTGTAAGCAGCTCGAGCATGGTGTGGTATTTTTATTATTTAGTAACGAAAAGAGGTTTTAGGAACTGTGAAAAGAGGTAGTAGTAAAAGGGTGATGCATGGTGAAATGACGAAGTGAAAGAAACTGTAAATAAGAAGAAGAAAGCATGGTTAGACTACTTGTCCTCTAGTAATGATAAGGATATGAGAGAGAAGAGGAAAGAAAGATATAAGCTCCAGAAATTTCACACGAAAGCATTGATTGAGGAAGTGCGTGAAAGGAGTAGAATGGAAGCGGACGAAAGGTTGTCGCACAACTTCAAGGAGAACTCCAAACTCTTCTGGAAAGAGGTTGGAAGGACCCGGAGAAAAGGGACAGCCTTAAGAATTAATAAAGTGCTTTCGGGAACCAATGACGTCCTCTCAGAAAAATCAGACGTCATGCAGCGATGGAGCGAATTTTATAGAGAGATGTATGCGTGTGATGATCTTAGTGGATCCGGGGGTGACGCCGTGACTGGTACGCCTGACTCGGACCTCGATGACACTCGAGGTCATCAGTATGAAAGAGATTGAATGTGCAATTAGAAGTTTGAAATGTGGTAAGGCTGCGGGACTAGGCAGAGTTACTGCTGAAATGGTCAAGTATGGTGGGCCAGGCGTCTGGAACAGCTTTCATCTGCTGTGCAATTTGTGCTGGCGAACGGGGGCTGTTCCGGTTCACATTATGACTGCGGGTGCTATCGGGCGATCAGCTTGACCAGTTTAGCAAGTAAAGTTTACTCGAAGGTTTTGACATGTAGGATGCAAGAGAAATCGGAAAGATTTCTATGGGAGGCACAATGCGGATTCAGACCTGGAAGAGGATGCTCGGATCAAATGTTTTCTCTGCTAACCAGAAGATTTTCTGTGCTTTTGTGGATCTTGAGAAAGCATTTGATATGTATCTCGACAGCTGTTTACAGAAGCTGAAAGATAGCTGTTTGGGTGTGAAATTGGACGACATAAAAGTAAATTGATTGCTTTATGCTGATGATGCAGTGCTTATTGCACCATCAGAGGCAGAACTGCAGGCGTTAGTCACATGTATGAAAGAAGAATGTGAAATTAATGGTCTCCGTTTGAATGCTAATAAAACTAAGGTTCTAGTATTTGATAGGGACGAAGAAAGAACGAAGTGCGAAATTTGGGTAAATCAGGAATGTCTAGAACAGGTGAATGAAATTGTATACTTGGGGAGTGCGTTTAGCCGATGGAAGATGTGATTTAGATGTGGACAGGCGTGTCGCTGCCGGGAACAAAATCAATGGTGCCCTGACTGCGTTAATAAAAAGGCAAGGCGTTGTGAAAAGTGCACGCCTTGCAAAACATAACGCAGTGTTGGTACCGACTTTGTTATATGGCAGCGAAACTTGGGTATGCCAGAAGAAGCATAAAAGCAGCAGTGGAGATGCGATCTCTTCGTAAAATGTGCGGCTTTACCATGACCGACCGAAAGCGAAACGAAGAGATTAGCAATATGGCAGGTTTGAAAGATGACCTTGTCTCAAAATGGATAAGGGCGTGCTTCGATGGTTTGGGCAAGTTGAGCGAATCAGTGAAGACCGAATGGTGAAGAAAATATATAAATAAACAATAAATAAATATAAATATCTTCACGCAATTCCCAATACAGGGTAGACAGAGGTCAAGACTAGACACTTAAGTCCCTTTGACCCACCTTCCACCGAAGATATTTTCGGGACAACGTGACAGGTGGTGAACCTGTCGCCGCCTTTATGTCCAAGCCAACGATGTAATTCGTACATAGGTTTTAGAAAATCCATTGGTACGAGCTCGCCACCTGGGGATCGAACTCGGGTCTCATGACTCCAAATCCGACCACCCAACCACTCGGCTATCGTGACTTTTTTTTTTTTTTTTTAATATAGCGCGAAAGTTAATATTAAAAGGTGTCGAGGTAGACCGAGACTAACTTTCGAAGACCATGTGAGCAAGTTGCTCGAAGAGGGAGGGTCAAGAGTACTCGGATACCTAGACGTGCATGTATGAAGAAGATGATGAATCTGAAAGAAGGAAAGAAGTATGTAGGGATCGTGACACTTGGCGATCTGTTCTCTGGCTACCCCGTCAGGGATTGTGCGTGAAGATAAATAAATAAATATAAATCATTTTTAGCTCTACCGGTAATCTGTTAAAGAGCCTCACTGCCTGATACCTAGCGCAGTGTTTAATAACATTGTGTTTTGGCTCTATTTGATTGGTGAGATTATTCATTCGTCTGTCTCAAAGTTGTTACGGTATTTTTAAACGTCATTTACCACGAGCAATATATACAGACTAGGGACAGTAAGAATACCTAGACTCATAAAATTAGTTTTGCAAGACTTCCATTGTGGAATGCATGCTGTAGTGCGTGGTATATACGCTTATAAGAATATAGAAAATAGAAATATAATTAACTCATGACTGATGGCGGGATAACAATCTCGATAAAACATTTCGCTCTGTCTAGTCCCGCAGCCTTACCACATTTCAAACTTCTAATCGCACATTCAATCTCTTTCATGCTGATGACCTCGGTGTCATCGAGGTCCAGTCTGACGTACCAATCACGGCATCACCCCGGATCCCTCACTAAGATCATCACACGCATACATCTCTATAAAATTCGCTCCATCGCTGCATGACGTCCGATTTTTCTGAGAGGACGTCATTGGTTCAAAAGCACTTTATTCATTCTTAGGGCTGTCGCACCACTCCGGGTCCTTCAACCTCTTTCCAGAAGAGTTTGGAGTTCTCCTTGAAGTTGTGCGACAACCTTTCGTCCGCTTCCATTCTACTCCTTTCACGCACTTCCTCAATCAATGCTTTCGTGTGAACTTTCTGGAGCTTATATCTTTCTTCTTCTTCTTCTCTCTCATATCTTCTTAGTGTACTGGTTGGAAAATAAATAAAAGAAATTAATACATTTACAACCTTTATGTTATACAAGTCTATTTACTGAGCCTGGTAGATATAAAACAATGAATACAGTTTGTACTAACTTTGCATAATTCATTATTATAAAGATGTTAGGTTATGTGAATATACAGCACTCCGCAGTCAATGCTTTTGAACAAATACAAGCTTGCAACACCGGTTAATAGACTCCATAGTGTAAGCAGCTCGAGCATGGTGTGGTATTTTTTATTATTTAGTAACGAAAAGAGGTTTTAGAAACTGTGAAAAGAGGTAGTAGTAAAAAGGGTGATGCATGGTGAAATGACGAAGTGAAAGAAACTGTAAATAAGAAGAAGAAAGCATGGTTAGACTACTTGGCCTCTAGTAATGATAAGGATATGAGAGAGAAGAGGAAAGAAAGATATAAGCTCCAGAAATTTCACACGAAAGCATTGATTGAGGAAGTGCGTGAAAGGAGTAGAATGGAAGCGGACGAAAGGTTGTCGCACAACTTCAAGGAGAACTCAAACTCTTCTGGAAAGAGGTTGGAAGGACCCGGAGAAAAGGACAGCCTTAAGAATTAATAAAGTGCTTGGAACCAATGACGTCCTCTCAGAAAAATCGGACGTCATGCAGCGATGGAGCGAATTTTATAGAGAGATGTATGCGTGTGATGATCTTAGTGGATCCGGGGTGACGCCGTGACTGGTACGCCTGACTCGGACCTCGATGACACTGAGGTCATCAGTATGAAAGAGATTGAATGTGCAATTAGAAGTTTGAAATGTGGTAAGGCTGCGGACTAGGCAGAGTTACTGCTGAAATGGTCAAGTATGGTGGGCCAGGCGTCTGGAACAGCTTTCATCTGCTGTGCAATTTGTGCTGGCGAACGGGGGCTGTTCCGGTTCACATTATGACTGCGGGTGCTATCGGGCGATCAGCTTGACCAGTTTAGCAAGTAAAGTTTACTCGAAGGTTTTGACATGTAGGATGCAAGAGAAATCGGAAAGATTTCTATGGGAGGCACAATGCGGATTCAGACCTGGAAGAGGATGCTCGGATCAAATGTTTTCTCTCCGCATGATCACGGAGAAGCTTCTGGCTGCTAACCAGAAGATTTTCTGTGCTTTTGTGGATCTTGAGAAAGCATTTGATATGTATCTCGACAGCTGTTTACAGAAGCTGAAGGATAGCTGTTTGGGTGTGAAATTGGACGACATAAAAGTAAATTGATTGCTTTATGCTGATGATGCAGTGCTTATTGCACTATCAGAGGCAGAACTGCAGGCGTTAGTCACATGTATGAAAGAAGAATGTGAAATTAATGGTCTCCGTTTGAATGCTAATAAAACTAAGGTTCTGGTATTTGATAGGGACGAAGAAAGAACGAAGTGCGAAATTTGGGTAAATCAGGAATGTCTAGAACAGGTGAATGAAATTGTATACTTGGGGAGTGCGTTTAGCCGGGATGGAAGATGTGATTTAGATGTGGACAGGCGTGTCGCTGCCGGGAACAAAATCAATGGTGCCCTGACTGCGTTAATAAAAAGGCAAGGCGTTGTGAAAAGTGCACGCCTTGCAAAACATAACGCAGTGTTGGTACCGACTTTGTTATATGGCAGCGAAACTTGGTATGCCAGAAGAAGCATAAAAGCAGGTTGTATGCAGTGGAGATGCGATCTCTTCGTAAAATGTGCGGCCTTACCATGACCGACCGAAAGCGAAACGAAGAGATTCGCAATATGGCAGGTTTGAAAGATGACCTTGTCTCAAAATGGATAAGGGCGTGCTTCGATGGTTTGGGCAAGTTGAGCGAATCAGTGAAGACCGAATGGTGAAGAAAATATATAAATAAACAATAAATAAATATAAATATCTTCACGCAATTCCCAATACAGGGGTAGACAGAGGTCAAGACTAGACACTTAAGTCCCTTTGACCCACCTTCCACCGAAGATATTTTCGGGACAACGTGACAGGTGGTGAACCTGTCGCCGCCTTTATGTCCAAGCCAACGATGTAATTCGTACATAGGTTTTAGAAAATCCATTGGTACGAGCTCGCCACCTGGGGATCGAACTCGGGTCTCATGACTCCAAATTCCGACCACCCAACCACTCGGCTATCGTGACTTTTTTTTTTTTTTTAATATAGCGCGAAAGTTAATATTAAAAGGTGTCGAGGTAGACCGAGACTAACTTTTGAAGACCATGTGAGCAAGTTGCTCGAAGAGGGGAGGGTCAAGAGTACTCGGATACCTAGACGTGCATGTATGAAGAAGATGATGAATCTGAAAGAAGCGAAAGAAGTATGTAGGGATCGTGACACTTGGCGATCTGTTCTCTCTGGCTACCCCGTCAGGGATTGTGCGTGAAGATAAATAAATAAATATAAATCATTTTTTAGCTCTACCGGTAATCTGTTAAAGAGCCTCACTGCCTGATACCGAGCGCAGTGTTTAATAACATTGTGTTTTGGCTCTATTTGATTGGTGAGATTCTTCATTCGTCTGTCTCGAAGTTGTTACGGTATTTTTAAACGTCATTTACCACGAGCAATATATACAGACTAGGGACAGTAAGAATACCTAGACTCATAAAATTAGTTTTGCAAGACTTCCATTGTGGAATGCATGCTGTAGTGCGTGGTATATACGCTTATAAGAATATAGAAAATAGAAATATAATTAACTCATGACCGATGGCGGACAATCTCGATAAAATATTTTACAGTAACTTTAAATTAGTCTTTGCGAAACATTTCAAACTTTTCATCGCATCAATCTTCATGCTGATATTCGGTAACAGTCGAGGTCCGGAGTCTGGCGTACTGGTCACGGCATCACCCCGATCCATCACACGCACATCTCTATACCAGCCGCTGTTAAGAGCGATGATTTTCCGAGAGGTCGTCGCTGTTTTATTCATTTCTATTGTCTCTGCCTCTTTCCAGAAGAGTTTGAGTTTCCCGAAGCTGTGCGTTGTTCGTTTTATTTCATTTTCATATTGTTTCATCGCTTTCAGTGAACCTCTTGTTTCTTATATTTTCTTCTTCTCTCTCATATCTTCTTAGTGTACTGCTGGAAAATAAATAAAAAGAAATTAATACATTTACAACCTTTATGTTATACAAGTCTATTTACTGAGCCTGGTAGATATAAAACAATGAATACAGTTTGTACTAACTTTGCATAATTCATTATTATAAAGATGTTAGGTTATGTGAATATACAGCACTCCGCAGTCAATGCTTTTGAACAAATACAAGCTTGCAACACCGGTTAATAGACTCCATAGAGTAAGCAGCTCGAGCATGGTGTGGTATTTTTTATTATTTAGTAACGAAAAGAGGTTTTAGAACTGTGAAAAGAGGTAGTAGTAAAAAGGGTGATGCATGGTGAAATGACGAAGTGAAAGAAACTGTAAATAAGAAGAAGAAAGCATGGTTAGACTACTTGGCCTCTAGTAATGATAAGGATATGAGAGAGAAGAGGAAAGAAAGATATAAGCTCCAGAAATTTCACACGAAAGCATTGATTGAGGAAGTGCGTGAAAGGAGTAGAATGGAAGCGGACGAAAGGTTGTCGCACAACTTCAAGGAGAACTCCAAACTCTTCTGGAAAGAGGTTGAAGGACCCGGAGAAAAGGACAGCCTTAAGAATTAATAAAGTGTTGGGGAACTAATGACGTCCTCTCAGAAAATCGGACGTCATGCAGCGATGGAGCGAATTTTATAGAGAGATGTATGCGTGATGATCTTAGTGGATCCGGGGTGACGCCGTGACTGGTACGCCTGACTGGACCTCGATGACACTGAGGTCATCAGTATGAAAGAGATTGAATGTGCAATTAGAAGTTTGAAATGTGGTAAGGCTGCGGACTAGGCAGAGTTACTGCTGAAATGGTCAAGTATGGTGGGCCAGGCGTCTGGAACAGCTTTCATCTGCTGTGCAATTTGTGCTGGCGAACGGGGGCTGTTCCGGTTCACATTATGACTGCGGGTGCTATCGGGCGATCAGCTTGACCAGTTTAGCAAGTAAAGTTTACTCGAAGGTTTTGACATGTAGGGATGCAAGAGAAATCGGAAAGATTTCTATGGGAGGCACAATGCGGATTCAGACCTGGAAGAGGATGCTCGATCAAATGTTTTCTCCGCATGATCACGGAGAAGCCTCTGGCTGCTAACCAGAAGATTTTCTGTGCTTTTGTGGATCTTGGAGAAAGCATTTGATATGTATCTCGACAGCTGTTTACAGAAGCTGAAAGATAGCTGTTTGGGTGAAATTGGACGACATAAAAGTAAATTGATTGCTTTATGCTGATGATGCAGTGCTTATTGCACCATCAGAGGCAGAACTGCAGGCGTTAGTCACATGTATGAAAGAAGAATGTGAAATTAATGGTCTCCGTTTGAATGCTAATAAAACTAAGGTTCTGGTATTTGAAAGGGACGAAGAAAGAACGAAGTGCGAAATTTGGGTAAATCAGGAATGTCTAGAACAGGTGAATGAAATTGTATACTTGGGGAGTGCGTTTAGCCGGGATGGAAGATGTGATTTGATGGTGGATTATATGTCGCCGCCGAACAAAATCAATGGTGCCCTGACTGCGTTAATAAAAAGGCAAGGCGTTGTGAAAAGTGCACGCCTTGCAAAACATAACGCAGTGTTGGTACCGACTTTGTTATATGGCAGCGAAACTTGGGTATGCCAGAAGAAGCATAAAAGCAGGTTGTATGCAGTGGAGATGCGATCTCTTCGTAAAATGTGCGGCCTTACCATGACCGACCGAAAGCGAAACGAAGAGATTCGCAATATGGCAGGTTTGAAAGATGATTTGAAATTGGGGTCAGAAGCTGATGGTTTGGGCAGTTGAGCGATCAGGATGATGGAGAAGAAGGCGAAAAGTTAATAGCAGAAAGAGAAATGAGATTAACTTCGAAGACCATGTGAGCAAATTGCTCGAAGAGGGAGGGTCAAGAGAACTCGGATACCCTCGACGCATGTATGATGAAGATATGATTATAGTGTATATGATGAGATTATTATTATTATTTAATTTATCTTCACGCACAATCCCTGACGGGGTAGCCAGAGAGAACAGATCGCCAAGTGTCACGATCCCTACATACTTCTTTTCGCTTCTTTCAGATTCATCATCTTCTTCATACATGCACGTCTAGGTATCCGAGTACTCTTGACCCTCCCTCTTCGAGCAACTTGCTCACATGGTCTTCGAAAGTTAGTCTCGGTCTACCTCGACACTTTTAATATTAACTTTCGCGCTATATATTTTCTTCACCATTCGGTCTTCACTCATTCGCTCAACGTGCCCAAACCATCGAAGCACGCCCTTATCCATTTTTGAGGACCTTTATAATAGGATTAATATTTAAATTGTGGTCGAATTATTCCTAGCTGGAGTTACTATCAGAATTATATTTTGAATAGTTTGTCAGATCACACGATCGGGCGGACGATCGTGATAAAAAATGTGACTACCTCTGTGGATG
>JAGSMR010000302.1:0-50988 GCA_029286605.1 Sericinus montela | reverse complement strand
AGTTATTAGAATAAACCCTTACCATTGTATGCCAGAAGAAGACAAAAGCAGGTTAGGCGCAGAGAGTGATCTCTTCGTAAAATGTGCGGCCTTACCATGATCGACCGAAAGCGAAACGAAGAGATTCGCAATATGGCAGGTTTGAAAGATGATTTGAAATTGGGGTCAGAAGCTGATGGTTTGGGCAGTTGAGCGATCAGGATGATGGAGAAGAAGGCGAAAAGTTAATAGCAGAAAGAGAAATGAGATTAACTTCGAAGACCATGTGAGCAAATTGCTCGAAGAGGAGGGTCAAGAGAACCGGATACCGTGTATGATGAAGATATGATTATAGTGTATATGATGAGATTATTATTATTATTTAATTTATCTTCACGCACAATCCCTGACGGGGTAGCCAGAGAGAACAGATCGCCAAGTGTCACGATCCCTACATACTTCTTTTCGCTTCTTTCAGATTCATCATCTTCTTCATACATGCACGTCTAGGTATCCGAGTACTCTTGACCCTCCCTCTTCGAGCAACTTGCTCACATGGTCTTCGAAAGTTAGTCTCGGTCTACCTCGACACTTTTTAATATTAACTTTCGCGCTATATATTTTCTTCACCATTCGGTCTTCACTATTCGCTCAACGTGCCCAAACCATCGAAGCACGCCCTATCCATTTTTGAGGACCTTTATAATAGGATTAATATTTAAATTGTGGTCGAATTATTCCTAGCTGGAGTTACTATCAGAATTATATTTTGAATAGTTTGAAACAGATCACACGATCGGGCGGACGATCGTGATAAAAATGTGACTACCTCTGTGGATGAGTTATTAGAATAAACCCTTACCATTCAAAGTTACGTATATAGATATCGCAATCTCAATCTTATTATGCGTTTTCGTGTATCTTTCAACATTAACATTATTAAAACAGAGATAAGTAGCTACTTATAATATGTACAGGAGAGCAGAGTTAGAAGTTTCTAGGACGAACTATATAACAACTCAAGTAGTTTCAAGATTGAAGATTGGCTAATGTGACTTTCTGGATTGGTTTGTGAAGGCAACTCTAAATACCTATGCGTACGTCGGTGCACTCTGGACGGCTGTCGCAGTCCGGGGCTGGTGCGGCGGAGGAGGGGTAGCGCCCACTCCCAGGACGGGCGCAGTTGCAGCGTGGAGGAGCAGGCTGCCAAACTGACCCCATATAGCTTAGTTGCTAGCGACCCCGCCTTCGAAGCTAGTTGATGATTTACATGTGCATACGAATCCTCTGTCCGTGAGTGTCTCGAGAGGCGATAGAGGGAGAGCCCTACCTACCCTACCTATCTCGAAAAATACCAGATTAAAATGAGCAAATCTGGTGACATAGCGATCGCCAATCCGCCTGAATGATCGCGGAGAAGCCTGGTAGAATCAATCCTGAAATGAACTTCTCTTTATAGGCTGTTTTATGTATATATCAAACTAACCAAGTGCTCAGCACTATATAACACAATGAATAGTATCACATTGAAATCGGTAGAGCTCCGTTCTGTATATCAGTATCAATGCAGGATTAGCTCATTTTGTTTGGCCAGCTCCTCAACACCGGTTAAGATAATATACTCGCAAAGATGAATGGATGTGAATAACAGGATATATCAGAGCACTTTTGTTACGTAACTGATATCTAGTTCCTAACCATGACATAATTAATATTCTAAATGATATATAAACATTTAAAACGTTAAGATAATTGCAGCCGTTCTCGGCCAGGTATCCGAGCTGCTGCGCTGGTCCACTGCACGGGACTCCCGCCATCTCGGCGTCACCCAGGTCCACCTGGGAGCCCTGGATCTAGTCAATACGTACGATGCGAGATGCGATATTGAAATTGAGCTGAAACTCTAATTTTAAAACTATGTCCTTTCCTGAACTAAGAAATTTTACTAATAATTTGTTGTATTGTAAGGCATTTTTACAATAAATGGAAACTGACATGTTGTAACTGTTTATTTCTTTAACAATCTACGCAAAACAACGATAAGCTCGTCGCTACCTGTCACGTTGTCCTAAAATCTTCGGTGAAAGGTGGGTCGGAAGGATTTAATTAAGTTCAGACTTCTGTCTACCTCTGTATTGAGGAATATATGTGAATATGTTTCTTAAATAAAAGTAGTTTACGATCCCACGCGTTATTATTACAAAAATTGAAGTTTCGTTGCAGTCCCGTTGAAATCGGTCTAGCTGTCTCAGAGATTAGCCGGAACAAACGGACAGACACCAGAAACGTCTGGACAAATTTTGACGGAACTTTCACTGGCGGTAGCTGATGTTATAAGGTGTAACTAAAACTGTAGCATTATTTGAAACAATAATTAGGGTTTCACGTTAACTACAAAACCGCAAAGGAAAAGAGTCGCAGGGTCAGCATTTAGTCGAAGGCTGTTACGTAAACACTTACTTAGATGCTGCCGACAAAGCTATGTTACTTTCGACATACCATTACCTTAGATAACGTACACACATAACAGCTTGCGGTAGTCCACTGCTGGACATAGGCCACTCGCGTGCCGTAATCGCCACGCTTGGCAGGCAGATTGGCGATCACTACCAGACACCTCACCAACCCTAACCTAACGCCTTCTAACCTAACATTTGTACTTAGGACGGGTATTATTCCTTGGGGCATATAGACTAAAGGGAAAATGTTAAAGAATAAATCTATTTTTCACATGTCTCGGGACTGGGTATTTGTGTACATTCGTTGTTTCTTATTCCATAACACAAGTGAGTTTACTCTTACGCATGAGGACATCGGTGCATGTATTTGATTTTCAACCTATCAATGTATGTTTCTACGTATGTGTTGGGTTAATTAATATTAGAAACCTTGAGATATAATTACAAATTCATGTAATTCAATCAAATGTAACTAAAAGGTATTTAGCCATGTGTCCAATAATTATTTTAACATAAGCCTAAAAGAGATATTGTTTTGTCCCAATTTCCCGGTGTTCATAAGCTATTGCGTTAATTAATGTTTACATAGTTCGTAGCACTATAACACAATGAATAGTATCCATGAAATCGGTAGGAGGCCCGTTCTGTGATATCAGTATCCTTGCAGGATTAGCTCATTTTGTTGGGCTAGCTCCTAACACCGGTTAAGATAATATACTCGCAAGATGTGATAGTTGAATAACGGATATCAGAGCACTTTGTTACGTAACTGATATCTAGTTCCTAACCATGACGCAGGTGTATAAATGATATATAAACATTTAAAACGTTAGATAATTGCGTTCCTCGCCAGGTATCGAGCTGCTGCGCTGGTCCCACTGCACGGACCCCACATCCTCGGCGTCCTGGGTCAATTGAGGGCCCTGGATCTGATCACGTACGATGCGATTCGATAATGAAATTGGCTGAAACTCTAATTAAAACTGTGTCCTTTCGAACTAAGAAATTTACTAATAATTTGTTGTATTGTGTTATATTTTTATAAATGGAAACTGACATGTTGTAACTGTTTTATTTCTTTAACAATCTACGCAAAAACAACGATAAGCTCGTCGCTACCTGTCGTTGTCCTAAAATCTTCGGTGAAAGGTGGGTCGGAAGGATTTAATCGTCTAGACTTCTGTCTCTACCTCTGTATTGGAGGAATATATGTGAATATGTTCTTAAATAAAAAGTAGCCTACGATCCACGTTACGCCACAAAAAATCAACTTCTGTAGTGTAAGTCCCGTTGAAATCGGTCTAGCCGTCTCCAGAGATTAGCCGGAACAAACGGACGAACACCTGAAACGTCTGGACCGTTTTGTGGAATTTCTGGCTTGGTAGCTGATATTATGAAGTGTAACTAAGGCTAACATTATTTGCAAAACAATAATTAGGGTTTCGCGTTAACTACAAAACCGCGAGAAGAGTCGCGGGGTCAGCATTTGGTCGAAGGCTGTTACAACTAAGCCTTGCTTAGATGCACCGACAAAAGCTTATGTTACTTTCGACTTATACATTACACTTGGAATGCTTGGCGTACACATAACGGCTTGCAGTGATCCACTGCTGGACATGGAAGTACTCGCGTGCCGTAATCTTATACGCTTGGCGGGCAGATTGGCGATCGCACTACCAGACACCTCGCAACCTAACCTAACATAACCTAACCTAACATTTGTACTTAGGACGGGTATTATTAACCAGGGCATATAGACTAAAGGAAAATGTTAAGAATAAATCTATTTTTCTACATGTCTCGGGACTGGTATTTGTGGCCCATTCGTTCTTATTCCATAACACAAGTGGGTTGCTACTTACGCATGAGACATCAGTGCAATGTATTTGATTTTCAACCCATCAATGTATGTTTCTACGTATTGTTAGGTTAATTAATGTTAAAGAGGCCTTGAGATATAATTACAAATTCATACTTAATTATTCAATCAAATGTAACTAAGGCCATTTATGGCCGTGATAATAATTATTTTAACATAAGCCTAAAAGAATATTGTTTTGTCCTAATTTTTCCAGTGTTCATAGCTATTGCGTTAATTAATGTTACATAGTTCGTAGCACTATAACACAATGATAGTATCACTGAAATCGGTGAGCCCGTTCTGTGTAGTATCACTTGCAGGATTAGCTCATTTGTTGGGCTAATCTAACACCAGTTAGAATAATATACTCACCAAAGATGTGAATGGATGTGAATAACAGGATATCAGAGCACTTTGTTACATGTAGTATCTGGTTGCTAACCCTTACAACAGTGTATTATTCTAAATGATATAAACATTTAAAACGCGTTAAGATAATTGCACGTTCTCGCCAGGTATCCGAGCTGCTGCGCTGGTCCACTGCACAGTTACGTCCTCAACGTCACCAGGTCAGTGGGAGCCCTGGATCTAGTCACCAACGATGCGATGCGATGGTGAAATTGTTCAGAAACTCTAGTAAAACTATATCCTTTCCGAACTAAGAAATTTACTAATAATTTGTTGTGTTGTATTTATATTTTATAATAAATAGAGCAGCATGTGTAACTGTTTTATTTTTCTTTAACAATCTACTTAAAAAACAACGATAAATAGTCGCTACTGTCACGTTGTCCCAAAATCTTCCGGTGAAGGTGGGTCGGAAGGATTTAATCGTCTGAACTGTCTGCACTCTGTGGAGGAATATATGTGAATATGTTTCTAAAATAAAAAGTAGCCTACGATCCCGTTACGCCACAATAAAATCAGCTTTCTGCCAGTGTAAGTCCCGTTGAAATCGGTCTAGCCGTCTCAGAGATTAGCCGGAACAAACGGACAGGCACAAACGTCTGGACCGTTTGACGGGTTTCACTGGCGGTAGCTGATGTTGTAAAAAGGTGTATTTAAAGGCTATATTATTTAGAAACAATAATTAGGTTTCGCGTTAACTACAAAACCGCGAGAAGAGCCGCGAGGGGCAACATTTAGTCGAAGGCTGTTACACAACTAAACACCCAGATGCTGCACCGACAAGCTTATGTAACTTTCGACTTATACGTACATGAATGAAAACGTACACACATAACAGCTTGCAGTAGTCCACTGCTGGACGCCGACCACTCGCGTGCCGTAATCGCCACGCTTGGCGGAGCAGATTGGCGATCGCACTACAGACACCTCGCAACTAACTGGCATAACCTAACCTAACATTGTGCTTGGGACGGGTATTATTTATTATTGTTAATTAATGTTAAAGAGCCTTGAGATATAATTACAAATTCATGTAATTATTCAATCCAAATGTAACTGGGCCATTTATGGCCATGTAATCTAATGGTATTTGACATAAACTAAAGAGATATTGTTTTGTCTAATTTTTCAGTGTTCATAATATTGCGTTAATTAATGTTTACATAGTTTTAATGGATAATTATAAATCCATTGTTTTTTAATATTTAATTTTTAATATACTGAGGCTATTTATAAAACAGTGCTGTAATAGATTTCTTATATAATAATACTATCTTAACATTGGTTTCAAAAGGACATTGTTTTGAAAGATGTTCAGTGTTCAAGTTAAACGGTCAATTATAGTTTACTAAGTTTTGAATAATTGTATAAATTAATAGTTAATTTAAATTAATATTTAGCCTATTGTAAAATGGTACTTTTAATAATATTTCTAATGTAATGTGTTAAGTGTATTAGAATGTCTCCCGCAAAGATACTGCGACGACCTGCAGAACATTGAAGTCGATGGGTGCAAATGACACAGGACCTTTCCTGTGGCGATCCTTGGGAGGCGTATGTTCAGCAGTAGACTTCTGTTAGACTGTTATGATGACGATGATCATGATAAGAAGTACATGTCATGAGATATTGCAATTACACTTTGTTAAATGAAGGTCATTTATTGAATGAGCAACATTTATCAATTGGTCTACATCTTTAGATGTATGTTTCTGTTTAAATATTGAGATTTTGATGTTTTATACTTTTTAGTATTTTATTATTGAATATGACCTGTCATATACATAAAATTACACTCATTTTACTAACATTATCACATGCACCAGTGTACATATAGATATCACCGCAATCTCATACTTATTATGCGTTTTTTCGTGTATCTTTCAACATTAACATTATTAAAACAGAGATAAGTAGCTACTTATAATATGTACAGTGAGGGCAGAGTTAGAAGTTTCTAGAAGTTTAAACTTATAACAACTTCAAGTAGTTTCAAGATTAAAGATTGGCTATCGTGACTTTCTTGGATTGGCTTGTGAAGGCACCTCTAAATACTCTATGTACGTCGGTGCGCCCGGACGTGTCGCAGTTCCGGGGGCTGGTGCGCGGCGGGAGGGGCCGCGCGCCCACTCCCAGGACAGGCACCAGCTGCAGCGTGGAGGAGCAGGTCTGGAAACTGGCCCGTAGCTTGGTTACTGCTTGACCCCCGCCTTCGAAGCTAGGGTTGATGATTTACATGTGCATACGAATCCTCTCATCGTGGTGTCTCGAGGCGACAGAGGAGAGCCCTACCTACCCTACCTATCTCGAAAATACCAGATTAAAATGAGCAAACTGATGACAAGCGATCGTAATCCGCCTGAATGATCGCAGCGAAGCCTGTGAATCAATCCTGAAATGGACTTTCGTGGATGTTTTTTATGCTTATATGCTCAAATAACCGCGTTCGTAGCACTATAACACAATGAATAGTATCACTGAAATCGAGTGGGAGGCCCATTCTGTGATATCAGTATCGCAGGATTAAGCTCATTTGTTTGGGCTAGCTCCTAACACCGGTTAAGATAATATACTCGCAAAGATGTGAATGGATGTGAATAACAGGATATGAGCACTTTGTTACGTAACTGATATCTAGTTCCTAACCATGACATAATTAATATTATAAATGATATATAAACATTTATATTCTTGGGTCAATTGGGGCCCAGGATCTAGTCACCAACGATGCGATGCGATATTGAAATTGAGCTGAAACTCTAATTAAGAAACTATGTCCTTTGCGAACTAAAGATTTACTAATCTAATCTCTGAGACAAAACTAGACCGATTTCAACGGGACTTACACTGGCAGGGTTAAAACATGTCAAACAGTTAAAAACATGTCAGTTTCCATTTATTATAAAATATAACTTTGGACACAACAAATTATTAGTAAATTTCTTAGTTCGGAAAGGACATAGTTTTAATTAGGTTTCAGCTCAATTTCAATATCGCATCGCATCGTTCGTGACGAATCAGGCTTAATTGGGCCTGAGCGCCGAGGATGAGGTCCCGTGCATTGGACATCCGGCAGCTAGACACAGCGAAGACGATGATATCTAACATTTAAATGTTTATATATCATTTAAGTAATAGTGTCATGGTTAGGAACTGAATATACGTAACAAAGTGCTCTGATATATCTGTTATTCACATCCATTCACATCAGTATCTTAACCGGTGGAGCTAGCCAAACAGATGAGCTAATTGTGTCCCAGGTGAGCTCTACCGTTTCAATGATACCTTCATTGTGTTATAGTTTAGAACATGATTGGGTTTAGAAATTATATACAAAAAAGCAGCAACCTATATAATTCAGGTTGATTCACCATTCAGGCGGATTGTCGATCTTTGTCACCAGTTGCACAATCTGGTATTTTCGAGATGGAGGCCCAGGTAGAGCTCTCAGGAGGGACACTTCCACGGACAGAGGATTTCCGTCCAACTAGCTGAAGAGGCGGGTCGCTAGCAACTAAGCTACAGGGGTCAGTTTGTGACCTGCCTCCACATGTGCATGCCTGTCCCTAATTGTTTCTCCACTGCCAACCCCCGGAACTTTAACGTCTGATGCCTGTTTCGGCTTATATTCTGAAATAATCAAGAAGTACGATATAATAAATCTTTAATCTTGAAACTTCACTGCGAAGTTGATGTTAAATCCTAGAAACTTCTAACTCTTCCCTCACTTTTAATATAATCCTTCTACTTATCTCTAACTTGTAATATTAATAGTGATACACAGCGCATAATAGAGATACCGATAACTCTATATGTACACTGGTATTACGTAATAATATTGGTACATATAATGAGTCATATTTAATATACAAAAAGTATAAAACCCATCTCAATATATTTAAACATACATCTCCTAAGATGTAGACCAATCGATAAATATTGTCATTTCAATAAGCCCAACCTTTCATCTAACAAAGTGTAATTACATTATCTCTTTATGTGACATTTATGTACTTATCGATCATCGTCATCCATAACAAGTCACACTGCCCAGACACGCCTCTCCCTAGGATCGCCACATAGAAGAGGTCCTGTGTTTTGCACCCATCGACTTTGCAATGTTCTGCGGTGCTAAGCATCTTGCCGGGAGACATTCTATCTGAACAGTTGTATAATCGTGACTAAAGAAGATATATTATTGTGTACCTGAGAATTAAATAAGTAAAGGAATTGTTAAAAAATTCATTAGTTGAACAATATACTTTATATAATATACTTTATAAATATGTATATATATCAACAAAAAGTCAGGTACTATATATACTCTCTTTCTCAGATTATTGTAAATATTTTTAAGAACTTCAAATGGGAATTTTATATTCTTTTCTCAATGAATGTACATATACAAACAGAGTAAATAAATACGTTAATGACACCTAGAGCTTTGGGGTGATCGTGCCCGACTAATGTCTAGGAAAGAGTTAATATTGTATTTCCAACATTATAAAATTTCTTTCGCCTGTTTTATCTCGCTAAGAGATATAGACTCCCGTTAAATTTAAATTCTTATTCAATGAATAAATACACAAATACTGTTGTCAAGAGTCAGACAAATCAAAATCAAACTTAGACTTCCAGCCAAATTGTTAAAATATGAAAACAAATGATAGTTTTTACTAATTTGTACATGTTTGCGTCTAACATCAAACATGGTTTAACCCAACTTGAACACACTTGAACATCTTTTCTGGCTGCCAACGTCCCTTTGAAACCAATGTTAAGATAGTATTATTATATAAGAAATCTTATTACAAATATTTTTATAAATAACCTCAGTATATTAAAATTAAATATATTAAAACAATGGATTTATAATTATCCATTAAAACTATATGTAAAAACATTAATTAACACAATAGCTATGAACACAAAAATTGAACAAAACAATATCTCTTTTAAACATATTTAAAAATACCAGTAATTGGACACATAGCTTCCATAAATGGCCTTGGATTAATTAATAAGTATAATTTACAATTATATCTCAAGGCTCTTAACATTAATTAACCCAACCAATACATACGTAAAACATACATTGATAGGTTGAAATCACATACATTGCACCGATGTCTCATGCGTAGTAACAAACTCACTTGTGTTATGGAATAAGAAACAACGAATGGAATACAAATGCAATTCGAGAACATGAAAAAGTAGATTTACTCTTTAACTTTTCCCTTTAGTCTATATATGCCCAAGGAATAATATCATCGCCAGATTACCCCAAGGGCATGCCGTCCCTAAGAGGAGAATTACAAGATGTTGGGTTAGGTTGCGGATTGTCTGGTAGTGCGATCATAGCCAATCTGCCTGCCTGACATGGCGATTACAGCACGAGGAGCCCTATGTCAAAATGGATTGCAAGCGTATGTGTGTACGTTATATAGGTGAAATGTATAAGTCAGTAGCATTTGCAGCATAATAAAATAAAATTCGAATACTGAACATTTCACACACACACACACACTTGTGTCCGCTGGCGGGTGGCTCCCATGTCCCGCCATGTCGCGTGCGCGCGTGTGCCCGCAGAGGCTGAGGTGGATGAGGTGGTGGGCGAGCCGAAGGCAACAGCCTGCGCGCGCGTGTCGCTGGCGCGCGCCGCGCAGGTGCAGCTGGACTTCGTGTGCGGCTGGCGGGCGACCGGCACCGCTCTACTTCGCATGTCTTACTCCCTGGGCGCGGACCAGGAGTGGGGATCACGATCGGCATGGACGACGCGCGCCCACCATCGACGACAGCGATTCCAGACTGATTCGATTCAATACATTTTGTTAGTTGGTTAGGGGAATAGAAGTGATTTTTAGTAATTCTCTCTCCCGTAATGGCGTAACACCCAACGATCGCTTCTACAACATGATATCTCAGTGGTATAGGTTACTGTTGAGCCGAGGAGATGATAGCCCCTAGTTCTTAAATGTTTGATGCAAGGTGGACGCTAAGAAGCTACGGATTTTTGATCCTGTTTCCCTTCTCTAATGCTCTTGTTTTCAAAAAACTGACGCACGAATCTCAATGATTCTCTTGCATCAGTTTCAAATGAAAAGTATTGTTTGTGAATTGAAATCTATAGAACAGTTAGATGCGGTTTTCAGTACACGTGTAATACAGACTTCTATGGTCTTGTTTAAGAAGGCAATGATTTAGTCCCTCAAATCTGTTTATAGATGGCCAACATGAGCCGCCCCGGCATCGCGCTACATATGTTTTCTGTCGTAGTAACATGGGTGTGTATCTTCATACTCCTTTCAAGGTCACCAATTCTTAGAGGCTACTTTTGTTTTAGAAACATATTCACATATATTCCTCAATGAAGTGAACGGTCGTCCTTCCGATCCACTTTCTGCCAGAAGATTTTGGGACGCTTGTTGACGGGCGGCAGCGAGCTTATCGTCGTTTTGCGCGTAGATTGACAAAGAGGCAAAGAAACGATTAAAACATGTCAGTTTCCATTTTATTATAAATATAACATAATATACAATGAAATTATTACTAAATTTCTTAGTTCGGATGGGACATGTAGTTTTTAATTCCGAGTTTCAGCTCAATTTCGTATCACGCATCGCATCGTTCGTGATCGGAGGGCTCTGATTGGACCTGGTATTGAGCACGCCGAGGACGTGGGGTCGCGTACATTGGCGCAGCAGCTCAACTGCCTGGCGAGGTGATGGCTCTCTTGTTTTGAGAATTTTTGATGGCAAAACATCTGCATGTGCACGTAAAACCGATTTCTGGCGGCGTGGCGACGCATGCACGAAACACGGGTATGTTTGCCCTATTACACTAATTTATGTAATTAAAGCACCGTCCCTTTTTTTATATTCAATTAATTATATTCTATTAATATTATTTGTATTAGTGAAACTATAAATTATATTAAGATTTCATTTTATGAAAGGTCATTTCAGTCAATAATGGTAATTTTTAAACGAAGATAACTACCATAAAAATTTTTTAGATTAGTGTACCATTGTTCATTGGATTAATCAATCATGTAAAGATTTAGCAATTTTGAAAAAATCTAAGTACTCAGGAGCGCTTTCCATACTCTTGTTAGAATATCATACAAAATATTATTAGATTTACAGATGTTTTAAAAATGTCCGAACTCTGAACGATTGTATGGGAACTTGTGTAGGCTGCCATAGAAAGGGGTTATAAAACCACATGGATTTTGAAGTTAAAAATTTAATACTTAATTGAGTCTGGTTTTACATAAAAAACAAGGCCTTAATAAAATATTGTTGACAGCCGGGTACTGTTTTCTGCAAAATAAAAAAAAACACCATAATTAAACAAGAAATCTGCGTGATAGCTTAATTATAAAACATCTGATTATATCAATAATAATATATTACAAAAACATTACTTTTATATGAATTAAAATTTCAAATCGTTTCGCTAGTTTAGATTAGTGTACTTGTTCATTGGATTAATCCATGATAAAGATTTAGCAATTTTGAAAAATCTAAATACTCGGGAGCGCTCTTGTACTCTTGTTGGGGTATACTTAAAATATTATTAAAGATTGACAGATGTTTTAAAAAATGCTCGAACTCTGAACGATTATACATGGAACAATATACTACTCAAACTTATATGAAAAGTTATAAAACCATGGATTTGAAGTTAAAAATTTAATATATGAGTGAGTCTAGTTTTATGTAAAAACAAAAAGGTATATAATAAGAAAATATCATTGACGTAATTTATATTTTTCTGCAGAATAAAAAAAACACCATAAATTAAACAGAAATCTGCGTATTGAAAAAACAAATTGTTTATAGCGACAATCTGAGGGTGTATCAATAATAATATGTTACGCAACATTACTTTGCCATGAATTTTAGAGTTTCAAATGCTAGTTTTAGATTGTTGTATATTTGTTCATTGGATTAATCATGTATTAAGATTTAGCAATTTTGAAAAAAATCTAAGAAGTATTAAATGTGTCAGAACAAAGTGACTTTTTTAGTTCCTTCTCCATGGAGTATCGCAACGATCCTTCTACAACGATGTCCCAGTGGCGCAGGTTTACTGGTGAGCCGGTGACGATGTTTACAGTTCTTAAATGTTTGTTCAAGGTTGACATACCAGCTACTGAACAGTTTGATCCTGTTTCCGTTCTCTAATGTCTTGTTTTGATTTGAAACTGACGCACGAATCTCAATATGCGTCGGTTTCTTAAGTGGGTATTATTTGCGGATGCGGTTTCAATGCTACGTGGCTTTCAGACTTCTATATAGTCTTGCCAGAAGGCAATACATTTGGTCCGATCTCTGTTTATAGATGGCCAACGAGCCGCCCGGCATCGCTACATATGTTTTTCTGTCGTAGTAGCTTGTCTGGATTGTCGCTGTGTACTCCTTTCAAAGTCACCAATTCAGAAGGAAAACATTTGAAAATGCTGAGTTACGTCTGTATTTTAACATGCACTGCTTTAAAGAAATTACAAAGCTCATACAACTGCTCATTTCTTGGTTTCATTCTAAAAGTTTCCGCCACGTTTGTACTGTGGCATCAGGCGTTGTTTCATCTTTGAAGTGATACTTGTCGAGAAGCCCCTCACACTAAACTAACAGCTGCAGTATCGGACGGAGACATAGTGTTGTACCAGACACGTGTGTTTACTTTACCTCAAAATTTTAATGTCGTAACCCAAAACATATGAGCAATATTTCTTTATTATTTTTTTAATTTGTACCGTCACACACATTAGCTTCGGTTTACAAACACTTACCTCAGTTTCGTACGTTGTAACGATGAAATTCATTACAAGTTTTGAAAAACTCATTAGTACTACTACATGAGAGGGATGGAACTCGGGTCTCCTCGACTCAGTGACCACCAACTAGCTCGGCTATCGTGACTTTTTAAGAACTTTTAGGGAAGATAGTCGATCTATTCTGATATATAGGGTCTTAGAGATGGACTAAATAGAAAATCCCCCTTTCAACCCTTTCACCGAATGTTTTTTGTAATAAAATCATACATAAGTTTTTAAAACCCATGGGCCTACCACTTGGGGATCGAAGTCAGGTCTCTTGCCTCTTGCTCCGTCACACAGCCTGCAATCGTCACTGTGGTAAAAGTCATAATTTAAGTATACACGTACTAGCAAAAATAATTATTTTAAATCAGCAATAGATAATACTTCTGAATTGAATTACACTTAACAATAAACTTGTTTACACAACAATAAATAATTAACAATAAATAATAAGCAAAAAATTAACAATAAATTGAATTGCAAAACAAGATTACTGCAAAACGTTATAGCGCGTCTTCTTAATCAGTCGTATTAACTTCCTTTCACTCCTTCAATCTATTTATATTTACAGACTAGCTACCGCAGCTTTATCGCAGTTTGAAGAAGCATAACGCGGAACCATAATTATATTTCAAACAAAAGTAGCCTATCTTACTCCCTTATAGCATTAGCTATCTGCCAGCGGTGAATCTCGTCAAAATTAATCCCGGTCATTTCAAGTTAACAGGGTAACTTGTTAACAGTCATGAGAATAAAACTTTGTAAAATGTAATTTTGTATTATGTGTGCCGTATACATTAATATACATGATGACGGTTGTTCAATACCTCAACAAACAGACGACACACCAATTTGTTCACATGTATGATTATTCATGCAGCTGCTTTTACGAAAATCATAATATCGACATTACAGGCTTTTAACTGGTTCATTGTTGTTTTGTCAGATTATAAAAGACGAGTCATAATTTGTTATATGACGATCTTAAAAACTATTCGTAAAACGGATATAAAGACATGGGACAGGCTCACCACCTGTCACGTTGTATATCTTCGGTGGAAGAGTGGGTCGAAGAGACTTGGTGATTGTCACAGGCGACTATGTCTATATTGGGGTGCGTGGTCATTTTTTTATTTAAAAACTGGCAAATTTTATAAAGTAATTTTTCTGATTGTACGCCACTCGTCCACAAAGATTTATCATAATAATTTTGAATTAAAGAAAGAAAATAGACATGTTTGGTATTTCAGATTCTCTCACTTATTTTGTATGTGTGGTGTACGCCGACGATATAAATGGCTTCTACCTTTCACATGAAACAAAAATGATATGTGAAATGTCACGGAAAATCCTTTCAGATTTATTAAATGTTAAATTTACAGCACTAAATTATCTACTGAACTGGAATTCGCAAAGTTTATACGACGGTTGAAATTTATATTTAACTAGTAGCAGACAATAGCAAGTTATTGTGTACCGAGTGGCTTGGTGACTGGAATTAGGTGAAGAGATGAGTTCCCAGGGTAGTGAGTTTTACAAACTTATTTGATATATATCTTTGGCTTGGACAAAAGACCGGTATGAGTCGGAAGGATTATATTGCCCACAGACTAGCATTGAAGATAATTGAAATGTATAAAGTTGTTATATTATGTGTGTAT
The DNA here is from genome assembly GCA_029286605.1 of Sericinus montela. NCBI lineage: Eukaryota > Metazoa > Arthropoda > Insecta > Lepidoptera > Papilionidae > Sericinus > Sericinus montela. The sequence continues at coordinate 35,793 of JAGSMR010000302.1, read as the reverse complement.
AGAATGTATATTTATGTATTATAAGGGGCCACTGAAATCAGGAGCTGGCATGAACCTGTCCAGTGGTTTCATGTACTATCTCTACCTCAATCAGCTTTCTAATACTAGCATTGCACTTCTAAAAATAGCGATCATGTTAATTTACAGTACACCTTTTTCACTTTATATTTAATTTTGAGTTTCTAAAATAAATGTTTCTCTGCTTTTATGTTATACGTATGAGAAGACATATGTATGTACAGGCTATTTACACTAACGGCCAGAATTTCAATTTCAATACCACCAAGGATATGAGCCAAGGAAAGAACTTAATTACCTGAATACTTTCCACCCCAGCGTTGAAATGAGCGCTCTTGGGAGGCAACTCTGGCCCGGCATTGGCCGGTGGGATAAGTTGAGGCCTCGTTATCTTTACTTGAACTTGCCAGAGTCCTTTGGTATTACAAGGCATCCTTAATTGTGGGATATTTTACTTTATCTTTGTTGCAGGGTACTTGTAGTGATTGATTTGAAATTCAGAAAAGCTTTGTGGGTGCGAAAATATTACATCATTTAGAAAGAGAAGTCGCTTTGATAACGTTTTTTTAATAAATTAAATTAGTAAATATATGTTCACGCTTAAGATCCTTAAGGGGTAGCTACAGAGAATAGATCGCGAAAATTATTGACAATTGTTGCAGCCACCTCTTTCAAATTAATTATTTATCTTAACGAGATTACCGAAAATTTCTGATGCTAAATATTTTCTTGTAAAAACCCACCAGAATCCCCAATTCTTGTATTTCGCGAATCTACACTGCTTGTCAAATCTGATAAAATGGTAGGGCCATCAGTAATGATCACACAGACTGCAGACTTCCTTGAGCTCTGTGTTTCACATCACTGTGTGTTCTTGCCTTGAGTTTTATACAAAAAAAAATTAACACAAACTTGTGATCGACATCCAAAACGTCGGGAAATAAAAGGTGTTGTAAAAGGCTAATTAAAGGCGATAGAATCAGTGTTCAATTTTTAAATGAGAATCTTCACTGCTGTCCACCATAAAGAGTTCAAATAGCTCAACGTGACATGGAAGAAGTAGCTCAGTATTGTTCCCATTAGTCCGCCCCGCCGGCACTATTTAGACTCGTACCAATGTGTGTTTTCAACTTATCTACGTTTCATCTCAGCCTGGACTAAAGACAGCGCCATTCACCATATCACGATATCCCAAAACCAGCACATTGGACGGTGGGTCGAGAGGCGACAGCAAGTCTTGTTTATTGTCTATCAGTATTGAGAATAGCATGAAGATATTTCTCTTAAAAATTTTTCTTATTTATCTCTTACAGCAAGATAATAATCGTGCGTCACCTGAGTGATGATTACCAATGTTGTAAGATCACACAGAACTGTAAAAAGGGTGGACAAGTCGCATCTCAGAGGTGGAACGCGGTCTCTCTTATCGCTTGCAGGGATGCCTTGACGAAACACGTGTCGCAATCATGGGTGATGGTGTATACTACCTGGAGTCCCAGTGTAATTACCTGTAACAATGTGCGGTGGGGGAGAATGTTATACAATTAATACGAACTGTATGTACAGGAGAAGAGCGTATTTGATTTACTACTCTGGAACAAGTAACATATGCCATTTTGTTTGTGCCTTGATTGTACAATGTATTCTCAAATTTTGATGACGGGCAGGTGGTTTGGTGATAGCGATTCGAGGTCGGGGCCCGAGTCGATATCCTTGCTTGTACGTAAACGGCCTTTCAAAACTTTTTATCAGCGTAAACGATTTATTATATCGAAGACATTAACGTAAAAGGTACGCTTCATCATCTGTTACGATATCAAAATAATGTATTCGATGATGAGCATACTGTCTAGACCTGTTTACCAAGTATTATGAGGAAGTTGGGTTACAACTAATTACAAAGCACATTGATGAGGATAAAATTAGTGATTTTATTATTTCTAATAAAGGTCACGTATAGTACCAGGTACATCTTAATTATATGATAACATAATCAAAGTTGACTTGCTTAGTTTTGCTTTGTTATAAAAAACTTTCCCAGCCTGTTTCAAGTTTGACTAAATAGCCATCAAGAGTCCCAGCTCAGCTTCCATTTGACAGTATCCAACGACGAAGGGCGGTTTCCGAATCGTCGACGAACGAATCTGTCTGATCGGCTGAATCCTAACTTTGCGAAGATGTTGCATCTCTTTGCATTTTACAAGATGTACTGCGAATAACCGAATTGTTCGGATTAATCCATCCGCTGAATTTCACCATCGTACCTTACGGCAGTCAAGAATTCCATCACCACCATCTGTGATGCTTGGCATTCCACCACAATGCGTTTTCGCGGAATTTTCACGCGACCGCACTACTTTATGGAATGTTCTATCGTCTATCGTAGGTTTTTCGACCAATACAACTTGAGAGACCTTCAGGAAAAGGCCTATATACCTTCTACTCAAAGGCAGGCAACTCATCTGCTATGACTGTGGTATTGCAGGTGAGCATGGGCGGCAGTAATCACTACCATCGTAGCCACCTGCTCGTTTGCCTCCCTTTCTATAAAAAACGCTTACACCGGTATTGAGTTGCAGGTAACGTTAATTTGTTGACAGCCAACCCTTCTCAAACGTACTCCGTGGTTCCATTGAACAATATTTCCTTAGCAAATGTTCATAACTCTCAACTATCTTTTAAGAAGCTTCAGCATTTATTTTCCACTAAAATACAATTGACTAAAAACCTTATAAATATAGTAGTAAAATGATTTTAGGATGACCACTGCACAGTAGCCGGGCAGTCAGTAGCGGTGGTAGGATCTTTATTTGTGGCAATATTATTTTGGGTAGCGGAACAGGAGGAAAGAAGTGATAATGACAAAAGAAGAACAGTATATTGTTTTATTATTAAAGAGTGTAGTTTAAAACAGTGATACGTATATGTTATTATGTTTATTAATAATAAATATCTTCACGCAATTCCAATACAGAGGTAGACGAAAAGGTCGAGGTCAAGAGACAATTCGTCCTTTGACCCACCTGCGAGAGATATTTTGGGACAATCAGAGCCTGTCACATTGTCCCATCCTACAATGGTGAGCCCATGTAACTTAAATCTTTATGTCCAAATGACATTATGGTCAGTACAAAGTTTTGAAAAGGCCATTGGTGACTTGCCACCTGGGGACTCTGGTCTTTTTTGTTGTATGTTTCATTACAGACAGATGGGTTTGAAATATTCGCCTTTTAGTTTTCTTTTCCGTTTACGTTTTGAATACTTGAAATATCTGAATGCCTCCTGCAGTGTAGTTAGATAGATAGATAGAATACTCTTTATTGCACATAACACAGAAATATACACAATATTAAATTTTTGTAAGACTGTGGTGATAAACTACAAATAGCAGTCTTATCGCTAAAGCGATTTCTTCGAACTGGTAAAGGCTATAGTAAGAGCTTGGACATAAAGACGGCGACAGGCTCTGTATCCTGTCACTTTACATCCCAACGAAATATATATCTTCAGTGGAAGGTGGGTCGAAGGGACTCAATTGTCTATTCCGTACTCCCAATATCGCGGTGTAACCGTGAAATATTATCCTCATCTATAAGATTGAACAGGCAATGTTTTTATAACAGCACGCCAAAATACATATATAACTTTGGATTACACGTTGCACTACCATACTGTAACGTACTGTGACATATATAATAAATAACAAAAAATCACAATTTCGTTTCTAAACGCTTATAAAAATACATTATTGTATATGGTTATTAAGTTGCACTATCCTTTACATAGAGATGTAAAAGATTAATAAATGTATATTAAACCGTCGATATAAATCGTACATATTGAAACCATTGGTATTAATTATATTACAGAGGGATCGAACTCGGGTCTCTTGGCTCGAACTGTAATCACCAATCCACTTGGCAATCGTGACAAAGAGATGTTATAAAATAATATTTACTGGTAAAAACTGTAAACAAAACACGTCTTCTATTTCAATGATGTAACGTTGTTATTGAAAGTTATTGCTGGGCTCCGCGTAAATACAAAAGTAATATGTTACCTGGTCCAAGAAGGGGGTGATGTAACCTTTTCGCACCTGTGCCAGGCAAGGGGTTAATTAATTTAAAACAAAGAAGGCGTTCATATTAACCTAGCTTTTGAATATCGTTATATAAATCATTGGCTTTAATACCACACAATGCATGTATGCCAAAGTTTCTAAATAAAACTGTTATCTGAATCGCTGAAATAACAAAACATGTTTATTGTTTAATTTGGTACACATCGGTTATCATAGTAACTCCGCCAGCTCTGGGGTCTAGGTTCCATTCTGCGAGAGACATGAAACACTTTTCTACATTGTATCATGTCTGGATTTTGAGTAACTGAATTGTTACGAATCCATAATACAAGGATCGAAACAGTATACGTTGTCCTTATCTCTGTATATATTTATTAATATTTACTATGATTCTATAAATAAATAATATAAATAATAAATATCTTCACACGCAATTCCCAATACAGGGGTGAACGGTCTTGATGAACAATTGAAGTCCCTTCGACCCACCACCGAGAATTTTCCGGGACAACAACGTGACGGAGTGGTGAGCCGTCGCCGCACAGCTGTCTCCAGAAGCCAACGATGTGTAATTCGTACACATAGTTTTTGAAAACTCATTGGTACACTGCCACCACAGTCGAACTCGGGTCTCGACTCGAAGTCCAAACCACCAACAACTCGCTATCGTGACTTGTGTTTAATTCACCCAAACGTGTTTTATGTAACAAATATTTAAACAGTCGAGCGCACTCGATTCTGAATCAAAAATCAATAATATCTGCATGCCATTCCTATACTGGGTGAACGAGATCTAGACAGCAAGTCCCTGTGAATTATTTTGTGGGACTGAGGACCATTAGATATTTTGTGGGACGGGTGTTGCAGAAGATGCGAAAGGTGGCAATAACAGGATCGTGACCTTGGCTCTCTATATTAACTCTTATTATTATAGCATTGTGCGTGAAGATAAATAAAAATTTTCATGTTTTTATAAAAGTAAAAATCTATGGCAAAATTTGTACATAGCTGGTAAAAGGAAATTACGAACTAGGCTAGCTTCACGTGGATGTGTGAAATAATATCTTCGGCATTCCCAAAACAGGGGAGTGAGATCTGGCAATAGGAGTCGTTTTGACCAACCTTCCAGAATGATACTCGGACAACGCGTGGGTGGGTACGTCGTCGTCTTAATATCGAAGCCAATGACATAATTCTGGAAGGCAACCTAAGTTTTTGGTTTGGCATGTCGAGAAAAGATAGGGCTGAGAACGTTGATATTGTTAAGGCGTGTGTGAAAGTGTTAAGAAAGTAGACCCTGAAGTTTTAGAAGAAGTAGACCTAGGTTGACGTTTCGAGAAATAAAATCAGAGATGTCCTGAAAAGGCCAGGTGGAAGGTACCCTGAACCGAGGGCAGCATATGGAGAATAAGTAAGTGGGCGAAGCAGAGAACAAGTATATGAGGGATCGTAGCCAGTGGTCAGCCTTCCCTACAGAAAGAGCTTGTGGCCAGCCGCAGGATTTTTGAAACCGCTTCCCAATCCCAATTCCCAAGAATGACCCGCCACCCACACAGGATCGAACCCGGGTTGTCTGACTCTCGATTTCCCTACCACTAACCACTCCCGGCTATCGTGACGGCGTAAATGGTGAAAATATAAAAATTACAAACAACTTGACGTAACTTGTGACTTGTAAAATTTATATAAGTAAAAATAAATATGTAAATGGATTTTTTAAGTTAATTTACAAACTTACACCTAATATTATATAATATTAAAGCTCTAATAACATTCTTAGAAAATATTGTAATAATAACATCCACACATTTTTCAATTTACACGCCATCAAACGATTTATTTCACTAAAAACCCTCATTATATTTAATATCCCAAAATTTTCTTTATTAAATAATCTTTTAAAATATGAAATACTACGAAGAATGAACATCCAGTCCTCTGCTAAATACAGTCCTCTTCCCTAAGTTTGCCATAATCGCCACACACTCGGCTGGTTAGCGATCGCAGTACCTAGAACACTTCGCCCATAGACGCCAACTTCTCGCGTAACCAGTCTTCTTAATTTGTCTCTACAATTTCGAGATGGTTATACCATCAAATTCAGCAGCCATCGATGGCAATTACAACGCTTCTCACTTGGTCGCCTCTTAAGACACCAGGGAAGAAGGGGTGCGTTAACAGCCCGATGCCACTTCCATCCTTTAAAAGGATAAAAGATGAAAAATGGGTGGGTTTTCAGTAATTCGTATATTATTGGAACTATAATATATTTACATAAGAATGTATTACGACTTTCAAACACATATACCTAAGTATTATTGGTTTTATTATGTATGTGTATGTTATGTTTTTATTTATGTATGTTGTCTACACTCACTTAATATATCTACATATAATTTTATGTTCTTAATGATGATCAAACTTCTCTCGATATACATAAATGACACTAAACTTTTTTTTTAAAACACACCAACCAAAAGCAAAAGTGTTTATAACCTTTAAAATTATTATTTTTTAAGTAAATACTGTGAATTAAAGGAAAAAAAAATAGAACTGAGGCGACGGCATCTGGTACACCAACTTAAGATTGTCTGGGTGGCAAAACCTCTTGTGGCACCCTCTGCTGCAGTGAGCTTTAGGAGTATAGTTTGTGATAGGTGTGATAATTATCTGAATAAATGTTAATCAAAGTTGAAATTTGCAAATGTTATTATTCTAATGTATTCATTATTTTATAGATGCACAAAATACTGACATGTATATTAGCAAAGAAAAATTGTGTTTTATACTAAGGTGGAGCTTAAAACACTATTGGAGTGCTTTATTCATTAGATCAGGCTGAGATTATGGAAATTTAAAAATCTAAGCGGCGACGGTTTTACAACTTGGCATGTTGGTGGAATCAATACAAACTCTACCGGGGGTCTTGTAACATACTGTTATTCAACAAATGCCTAGAAAATATTTGGATAAATATTGGTATGGAAGTTGTTATAAGTATTAAATATTAGTTTAAATAACGAAAATATTATTTATTTTATTTTATCTTAAAGTATGTGTGTGTGTGTGCTGGTAAAGGCCTAAATTAGACCTCTTATTACCCCAGTTAAGGGTCCAATTATTACTCATCATTCACTGGAGGCTTTACATTTGGAACACGTATTGACATTGAGCTGATCATACTCTAAATGTCACACCCGGTATGCTACTGCCGTTGGAGAACATCGTCAAACAAATAGTAAAAAAATAAACACCATGAGTCAGGCATTTATTATTTTCAATTTTTGCTGAGAAACCTTAATGGTTTGAGGGTTATTTAGGGTTTCTAATGCATTGCACATTATTACCTTCGAAAGGTGCCCCAACCGGTAATACCCTGGCCCCTCGAGAAGGTTACCAGGAGGTATAATATTCACGCGTTTTCCAGTACGAAGGTGGGCAGTGGTCTAAGATTTGTAGTCCTTTCGACACATTTTCAATATGAGAGGCTTGTTTTTGGGACAGTATGAGGAGGTGGCAGCCTTTCGCGCCGTTTTCATAGCCAAAGTAAGTAATTCTTCGCATAACTCATTGTGTTCTTAGAATCTCCCAGTGTATGGTACAAAGCCCTACCGCCGGGAGACTAACTCCAGGTGTCACTACTAGAATTCCCGATCTCTCGTCGGGAGTTTAAAATCTCGAAAGAAGAAGCCTACGATAAAATTACATACATATATGTAGACGCTTGCAAGCATACATTGCTCCTGATTCTAAAAGTAAGTAGTTTAGAACTTGCATTATGGAATCGGAAACGATGAAGAATGCCCTATGACACCCAAACCCGAGAAAATAGAGAAAAGTGTATATTCTTCATGGGCCTTACTAGGGACCTTAGAGCTGACGACACCATGGAAATCAGCAGTTGCACGCCACTGCGACAGGAGGTCGTCTTTAATTAAACAAGATGACAGCAGGAGCTTGTCACACATTATGATCGCCAATCAATGTTTGTATATTGCCGCAGTTCTGGGGTCTGTTTTGATTCCCGGACGGATCAATATGGAGACCACTTTCTACATTTGTGGCGGATGCTTAGTCAGTGGTGCGTTTACGATTCCATAACTACAAATAACAACTATTTACTTTGAGATGAAAAGAAGAAAATAATATTTTATTTGGCACAAGCAACATAAACAAGCCAGTTTACATAAAACCTTACATTAACATTTGAGGTAGACATAGAAAACAAAAAATATAAAAATTATACATAGAGTCATGGAAACAAGGACATTCACTCCTTGTTTATAGGTGTGGTACAATTAAATAAAAAAAAAACAAGTAACAAAAACAATCAATAATATATAAAAAATAATGATGATAAGAACTACAGAATAAGGAGTAATGCATAAGGTTTATTACACAGATAATGCACCGTCAATGCCGCTATCCAAAAGGAAAGCCACTCAGGATATGTGTTGGAATATGTATCAAGTAGAACACCCCAACCCTGATTTTCTTAATCCTGCCCTTAGTGATTAGAATCAGAATGTAATAATATGCAAGTTGTCCCCTATCTCAGCCGTACATCTACGGATGTATTTTAGCAAATAATTTTATCTTAAATTAGACGATGCCCCAAATAGCCATATTTAAATATTGGTAAAGAAGTATATATAAGTCAAAGGACGAGTTTGATCGGGTGTGAGCACGTCCCAGTAGTTTTAAAACATGTACCCTTAATTATATCGTTGGCTTGGATATGACGACGACGAACACCATCTGTCGTTGTCGAAATATCTTCCAGTGGAGGAATTGGGTCAGAAGGGACTTAATTGCTCTAAGACCAGACCTCATCTACCCTGTATTAAGAATTGCTTGAGTAAAGAAATATTATGTTTAAATAAAACAAAAATATTATGTGAATAATAATGCACATAGTCGTGTGTGTGTGTACAATTACAGCAAACGTTATTCTATTTTATAGAAATCATGTATACATACATAATACATCGTTAATGGAACTGTTTTCGTTTTGAAATGGGAGCATTGCCAACTCGTTTCATTCCATTCTTGTGTTTAATTAGCACTATATCTTCATTCGTTGTGCGTCATGCTCGTGCGCATCTCTTATCACACGGTAACGCACTTTGATAGTGATGATGATGCACATAGATTGACTTTATGTGTAAAATTTATAATAATATAATATATAATAATATAATCTTACGCCATTCCAATAATGGGCTGGGAAGAAGTCTGAACAATTGTATATTTGTTTCGACCTGCATCCACATGATGAGACGATCGTCGTCTTATTGTCGAGCAACGATATAAATCACGCATATAAGTTTATGAAAAAAAAAAACCATTGATATGGAAAACATATCATCAGGAATCCAGAGAACCAAACTAACGAAAATATTGAAACAGCCTTCCACGCACGTGAAGGACTTCGTCCACGAAATGACGCATTTATAGTAAATTGATCTTCACACTGTTGTTTGACGTTATAGTAAATTACAAGGCAGTTAAAAATACTTTTTAACATTTTTGGTAGTGCCAGGGATCGAAGACAGTGTCCGCTCCCGTCCTTAGCCGCGCCATGACCACAGGAGCAACACGTCTTAAAGTAGAAAAGTAAAGTAAATATATCGTAACCTTGAAATTTATAACTCAAATATTTATAGTATAGTATAACATTTGTTTCTACTTATTAAATAATAGTTAATACACCAAGGCATATGAAATATTATTACAAAAATTAATAAAAATTTGATCCCATACATAAAAAATATTATTGATATTGGAAACTAGAATAAAAGAATAATAAACTCGTTTTCAATAATAAACAACACTGACAAAGGGTTAGAAGTAAATTGATACTATTGAAATACACAGAAACAAAATCAACAAACAACATTATATACTGTAAAAATTGAATAAAATATGATAAAGATTTGCTTATGAGGAGTTATGGCAGTGTTATTAATCTAAGCAAAACAAACGGATCCAAATATCTTACGATCAAAAATCTAAGATTGTTTTGATAAAAGAAATGATAAACATGATATCAAGGACGATGAGCAGCACAGAGTTACATTGGACGTGCGATATACTATTTGTTATCGACTCACATCTACGCGTTTTCCAGAATTGGGTTAGACGGGGGTCTGAACCGTTCTAAGTCTTTTAAACCCACGTTTCACAAAGCCTGTTCATAATCTTTGACCATAGGAAAAAACAACAGTTTTCAGCTGGTGCGGAAATATCATTACAAATTATTATGAAAATAAACGTTTGTGCTTAAAAATTTCGACGTCCGTGAGGTGTAAAATCTTTCGAACTTCGAGCGACCACTAACATACAGGAGACCCACATTCATACAGACACATATGTGTACATGAGTGGGGACATCAGCCATAATTATCCTAATCCCAAGTTAAGTAGCTTAAGCACCTGTGTTATGGAATAAACAACTTGTAGAGCGATGCAGAACTTTGTAATTGGTGATACAGTGTAGTGACTGATTTAATGGTGTCGCCAGCTCCTGAAAAGAGTCCAGGTTCAATTCAGTCGGATCAACGTAAGTACTTTGTACATTTTCTCCTTGAGGTCCCAGCTATTTATAGTACTTTCGTTGTTCCTAATTCCACAATACAAGTCATAAGCTGCTAAATGAAACAATAATATATAATGACGTGTCCCGATCTATGTATATGTATGTACTTTTATGTATATAGATGGTGTGCGGTGAGTAGAAATACTTTTTGGTACTTCAACAATGTTACTTTGTACCAAGCATTCTTCAATGGGATCTCGTTAGCTCCTTGGGCCTGTTACGGTAATGAGGGGTTTTTAGTCGGAATGTAAAAGCAGATGCAGAAAGTTTCTGAGCAAAATCGTTTGTACTTTTACGTCATAAATGTAGATCTGATACATATAGAATGATATGTTATATTAGTAAGGAGTTATTACCTGAACTACATTTTGACTTATTTATTTTATTACGTTTGTGCCATATTTTACCTTATAAATCATGCGACTTGGTCCGTAAAACCATCAAAATCGATGCGACATCATCTTATAGTAGCGTTTCTACTCTCAAATGAAAAATATAAATAAAAAGAAATTAAGGGTATATATATTATATGTGGTAAATGATGTTGGTAACACAATTACGTTTTAGTTGTATTAGTATTGATAAATGAAAAAATATTTATATTTAGTATTAAATGAAAAAATATTTTACATATAATATAAAATATTTTCTTAAAAGGCTTTAAATGCTTAGACAATGATACGTTTTGCGTAGACAATAAATCTTGAAAAGGTCAATAGTTATTTCTGCATTCACAGGTAGCCTTTGCATGCACGAAGGATCAAATACTTTTTTGTAATTTCATCACTTCGATAGCATTAAGCTTAATAAAACAATATTGCGTACATAATTTCCTATTCTATACTGGAGTAGTAGTAGTAGTCCCTTATACTTTGTTGTACACCACACATGTACAATATTGCACCCAAGCATACAGAGCGTTTGGGCTTTTGTATTAATATGAAATGAGAAGTCTCATTTTTCCCAAAAGTAAATTATGCAAAGTCGAAATCTTTATTTACCTTCAACAAGTTAATTTGCATGATCATGGGTACAATAGCACTTATGAAATAAAGTGATGGAGATTACAGTCTTATTGTGAAACAAATAATGATAAAATGCAGTTCGTTTGAAAACTGACTTCTTTTGATATTCAGATATGAATAGAAATAATTGAAGTATCTATTCTTTCACGTTCAAATTATTATTCAGAGTTTACTTACTTTATGTTTCTGCAGGTCCCTTGCCTTGTAATAAGCCACACTCTATAATGATTTGATTTAATCACACCTTGCATGCCAAGCCATTTGTGAATCGCAATACCAGGCATCTTTTCCCACGGGTTAGACTCTTACTCCCTTATAAACAAATATATAAATGATATCTTCACATAGTTCAGCTACAGGGGTCTAGAATTAAGTCCTTTGACCACCTTCCACCGAGATATTTTCAGGACAATGACATGTGGGTGAGCCTGTCGCCGTCTTGTCAAGCCAACGATATAATTCGATATAAATAAATTTTGAAAAGAAAACCCATTGGTACGAGCTTGCCACCGAGAGGATCTGAACTCCGGGTCTTGACTCATAAATTCCGACCATCCAACCCTTATCATTGATCAGCTGTCTTATAAACTCGGCTAATTATAAAAACGTAATTTAATTGATAAATGAATATATAATGATTTATTTGTTTATATTAAATTATATGTTACTCTTATCAAAATACATCATACACTTATGGGTCAAAACAACCGTTTTCCTGCTGCAGTACCTCTGTGCTGGAGGGAGCGCAAGATAGATTGAACATGGGTCACATAACGTAAAGGAGAAAGTTTGATTTTACTCCCACTTAAATTTCCATGCCGGACTTGTATGCAATATTACGAAAATGGATTCTTAAAGTAAACCCATAAAAATCTGCATTGCTGTCTTAAATCTCTATTAGTATTTATTTTAGTATTATATATCTACTTACACAGTATACAATTACTTTTCACTTCTAAATATTCTATTTTATTATTTTACAATTACAGCATACGTGAAGTCTTATTCCACACTTTAATTAAGGTATCTTTCCCTTTAAAACTTAGTCAGAAAAGGACGAAACAATTATTTTCAAAAGATTTTCTACACAATTAATTTCTCTTTTGCAACATATAGATGAGTGGTGAAATCAATTAGAAAGATCCACGAACACATATGTAGAACCATGTTAGTAGAAATCTAACGTTAGTAAATTAATGTATTTTTGCTCAAGACTGATATACAGTAATAAGAAACCCTTAATATTTGTATGCGCCTTCCGCCATTTTGCAACTGGGGTGAACAGGGGTCTGAACAATTGAACATTTCAGCCTCACCTTTTTACATTTTGTGCGGACGGAGTGTCAATGTGTATATATACTGAAGTTTACTAGAGCAATTATGTGTCTTTCTCAAATGGATCTGCCGGCATTGACGGAATACGCCTCAACATCTGAAAGATCTTGTAAGCGCGCGTCCTTGACAGCCAGGCGATGCTGAACATAACAAGTCGTAATTTTATGCTTTCTGGCAATGTAAATCCAAATTTTTGTTAAAATGTTGATATATGAACAAAGTTATGTACTTGCTTTAAAAAAGATAATGGTATCCGCCCTACTTGGTTCCACTTTTAGACGTTTAACTTCTAAATTGCGCATGTAGGCTTTATAACCTCCGATCTAAAGTCAAAATTTCCAGCCTATTCAGTTGAAGCTTCGGTATGAAGAGGGAGGGTTGTGGCGAGCAGCTGTGTTCAGTGCGTACTTTTAACTTAGGGTGTCAAACGATGTTTACAAAGAAAGTTGACCTTAGGAATTGCCTTTGTAACTCCTCGACAGATCAACCCTGCTGAAGGTTGCAAACACGAAATTTACCATTACGTTTGGCAATGTTACACAGTCAAAACTCACAATTTATTTTACGAAATCATTTAATTGACTCAGCCGTCAGGTTCAGCAGAGTGATCCACTGGAGCCCAGCATTGTTAGTTTAAGAATTCAACCGATTATTTCAAGTTGAAATCCAAACTCAATGCCGGTACCTAGATATGACCGGAACCTAGGAGAGAAGCCAGATGACGTGCAAAATGACCTTCAAAAATTATTCAAAATTTAAAAACGTTGAATTAAATAATACCCAAATGTAGCACTAGAACCCTGACAGGAGTTTGTCTTCTACTCCATAGACACAGTTTGTTTCAAGAAGGGTACAACAATATATCTCTCCCCAGTAGAAGTAACTGAGGCGGATTCTCTTTGTATCTCCTTGGAGCGCCGTTATTATAGAGTATGAAACCTCTTTTAGTAAAATTTGATCAATTTTTAGAACAACTGTGTATTCTAAATTCTCATATAGCTATTTTTAAAATATTGCGTTCTTGTTCCTAAATTTACTTATTTACTCCGCTCGAGTCCGGCAGCGGAAATGTTCTATTTTTAAAACTTCAAATTGACCTTAATCTCAAAATAGCTTTGGAAAAGGAATTCTAAATTTATCTTTAGTCTCATCCTACAATACCGGACTCAAGCTACTTTGCCATATTAGATTTGGAGGTATCAGCAGTATAAGAGGTTTCAAATAATATTGCTGCCAGCTTTCCTCACCACATTCAGCGATTTGTCAAAATTCTTAAGAATGACTTGGACTTGACCTTTGACCGAGAAGAGACATGGTTACATCTCTGTCAATGAGGATATTCCTGGAACCTAACTTTCACGAAAACAATAATTGAATCCGTTGGTTCAGAATGTGCAGAAATGCTTACTGAACAATTTCACTGTGACAGAGACCACGCCCACTTTCCTAGTGTTTCGACAAAGGAATCCGGTTACTGGCTACATGCTTTACCATCAAGTAACGCTTGGTACATTACAGATAACGAGTTTGCACACGTATAGCTGTAGGAATACGATTGGGGAGCATCGATTTGTCAACCACATCCAGTGTCGCATGTGCCGTCGACGAGTTAGACTCACGGTTTTCCGTACCAAAAAGTGCCGGCAGACTGTCTCGTCACGGTTCGCCAAAGATAGGGTGCATCCGAAGGAGCTCTTATTTCCATAATATCCCATCGGTTTTAGGCCTTGTGGAATGTTGGGGAGGGATGGTAAGAGACCCGACGGCTTGACTTTAATGATCCCAGGAGGAGAGAGCCAGCTTCTCTTGTGTGGGACGCAACTTGCGTCGATATGACCACCTCAAATGTGCTAAATATACAGTCTTTGAAGGAACTGTATATTTGTTCATTTTCCGTAGAACGTGTCCCAGTGTGGGGTCCCCGCGCATTGATGCAGTTTCTAAAGAAAGGAGGTGTATCCTGCTGATCATTGCATTCCGCCATGGTGACAAGAAGGGCTGGTTCTTTTCTCGCTCAACAGTTTCCATTCCGTTCAACGTGAAATGCAGCCAGTTCTTGGTACCACCACGATAAGCTCTCTACGATTATAGTTTTAGTTAATAGTATTGTAAATAACATAATTTTTCTGTAAATAAATATTTATGAAATAAGTACTATGAAGGTAGTAATGAGGTTAATTGTAGCGACAGAAATATTATTGTCCTAGTATGATAATCTTTTTTTTAAGATTATACAAAATATATGGAGACGATGTGTGGCGATTGGCAGCAGGCTGGCAACTTCTGTGGTGGGGCCTTAGTCTTGCAGTGGACTTAGGAGACAAACGATTTATTTAAATTACATGTTATAATATGTACAAAATGAATTACTGAGCAGAACGCATCAACTTTGACCATTGCATGAATTAATACCTGCAGCTCGACCACTTCGAGGAAGTACCGACCTCACAGAATACCAGCGTAAAGTAGAGTCTAACAAACTTCTGCGTTTCGTCTAGTGATGCGGGTAACCGGTGGCCCACCACACCTCCTCGATTACGGGGGAGGGGCACTCGGGCATCTGCCTAAGCTCTGAGGCTGTTGCGGGTGTTCATGGGCAGCAGTAATCACTTACCATCGCGTGAGCCACCCTGCTCGTTGCCTCCCCTTTTTCTGTAAAAAGATCTTTTCACCTTGTTCATATCGTCATCATGTAACTTGGCTTTTAAAGTATAATTGCAACATGAACCTCCTCGAAATTTAGTCTGCTATGTTTCGAAATGGTTCTCGGTGTATCCTCGGACGGCCTGGGATTGGGATGGGTGATTGGAGCCTGATTCAGGCTGCCAAGTTCGGTATAGAGATTGTCTGGGTAGCAGGTTCGTATGACATTTTACAATAACACGTAACGTTGATATCGTTGGCTTAGACCTAAAGACGGCGACAGGCTCTCACCTGTCTACGTTTTCTCTTCGTTGAAAGGTATGGTCCAAATAGGGAGTTAGTTATGAAATTTATCTACCCTACTGTATTGGAAATAGCTTAAAGATATTTTTATTAATGCCGAGCAGTGTGTCTATTGTTAGCCATTAACATTATAAGCTTTTGTAGTGGCATCTAACGCGATACCACAATATTCAATTAATTTGCAGTGGTAAATAATGGAAAACACGAGCCTTCTGTAGTATTAACAGCCCCATCCTGTTACGCTGGTAAAGCACTTGCCCAGTGCTGCCACCAGATTGGGCATAGCCACGCCTCCGAGCACCAATAATAGCAGTGAATGACCTTGGGTGGAGAGCCCTTAATTTGTACCTTATCATTTACAAAGTATTACTAATTAAGTGTACATTAATTATATATTTAAGGCTGACTAGTTACATTGTTATTTTTTCATAAAAGCATTTAAATTCTTCTATCTACAGTCACATTTTCTAGCTGGGGTAGCTAAATTCAGGCCTTTGATCGTTATTTTACTGAACACATTTGGAACAGCTTGACAACTGTATTGAACCTGTCATCTCCATCTTGTAAATTAGCTAATATTAATATTAATATTTATACAATAATACATATATAAATGTTATACAAATATATGTATTTACATATTGTGACTCACAGCTCTATTTATACAAAATATGTGTATTTACATGACTCATATCTAGGCTAGCTTTCATATTCTTAACTCAAATGATTGCTCTAACGATTCGTACCCTGCTCTACTTGAAACTGTTGATCCTACGCACTAGAGGTGTACCAAACCTCTCATTTTCTAAAATTTATTTTTAACCAACGGAAATGGCACCGTGCTGTAACTGTTAACGGTTCGAGGAACAGTCTAAGGCTATGTGTAGTGAACAAGCGACCTATCACCAGACCCACTATAGAATCTTTGGCTGTTATGCAGAATTTCTAGCTTGTTACAATAAGCTTCCCTCTTCAAAGGGGCTGTGAGATATGATTCGTCAATATGCCTTCCAAGACCGACCTTCAAGAAACATGAGCGAAGATCGCAATATGTCGGTTTGAAGGATCATCTTTCACTGTAATGAATAAAGGCGTGCTTAAATGTTTTGGCACATTGAGCATGACTGTGGTGACCGAATGGCGAGAAAATATAGCAAAAGCGCGAACTCTTGTCTCTAGATTCGAATTCCGATCATCGAACCACTCAGCTATCACATGACATTAATAATAGCAACTTTATTTGAACTTGTAGCCAATCCTTTTTGTACCAAAGTAGAATAAATCTACAAGTTTATGCAATGTCTTTGAAGTCAATACAAATTCTAAATTATCTGTACTATTTAACTTTGATTCCATTGTGGCTTATTAAAGCCCGAGGTTCTTAATGTCTTATTATGTCTAGAATTTCTTTTAAAAATCTAATTAAAATATTTACTGACATGACCATACAATAGCAGGTGGTTTAAGATTTTCAGTCAAGAGACGGATTCGGTCCCCGAATTGTGTAACTTGAGCTTGTACCAATGGGTTTTAAAAACCTAACGCGTTTATATCCGTTGGCTTGGACATAAGAGACGACTACTGCAGGCTCACCACCATCACGTTGTTGAAATATCTTCAATTGGAATAGTGAAATTGTAACATATATTAGACCAAATAAAATAATATAAATATCTTCACTGCAATTCCCAGTACAGGGGGTAGACGGAGGTCTAGTCTGGACAATACAAAATCCCTTCGACCCACCTTCGAATATTTTCAGGCAAGGACGTTGATGAGCCCGTTGCCATGCATGTCAAATAATTAACCAATTCGGTACATGGGTTTTAAACCATTGGTTAAAACTGCCACCTGGGTTGAACTCGGTCTTTGACTCGAAATTGACCACTGCCAACCAAATCGGCTGTCAACTGACTTTAGGAGTAATAATAATCTCAAAATAAATTTAAAACAATAACGTGATTGAATTGTTCCATTTCATGCTTCTTTCATTTTCTAGAGGAATGAGTTGAACGTTTGATACTATCTCAATCATTTAATGTTCAAGGCATAATTTCGTAATTTTAAAAATACAAAGATAGAATATCTATATAGTTTCTTCCACCTGTTTCTTTCTATAAGAGAAACTAATTATAAAAGTGAGATAGTTTAGAAATCCAATCAGATGGATGTAATATTGGTAAATTGTGGTAAATAATTTTATATGCTATTTTATGTGTCTAAATTTAATTATGTACCTTCGGTAACAACATGATATTCATAAAAGGGAAAGGGACATTCATATTATTTAAAAGTGGATGAATATATTTTTTATGTAAATATTTGTTTATGCATGTATACGGTATGGCAATACTTAATGGCAGCTTGGACAAAGACTTTTCCACAAATGACACCGGCAAAGGTGCGTCAAAACTATTATATTATTATTATCAACCCAGCAATGCTTCGTAGTGAAAAGTTAATATTGAAAAAGTGATTGTAGAAATCAATCCTAATATGAAATAAATAAATAATACCTTCACGCTGTTCCCAACAATGATACAGATAAGACAGTCAATATTCTGAGCAGTTTAGTCCCGTCGATGACCACTTTCCACCGGGGAGCATTTTTGGAATGGCAGCCAGTAACAGGTGGTGAGCCGCACGCCGTCTTTATGTCAAAGCCAGTGTAGATCCCACCACTTAGGTTTGAAAAACCTTGGTACTGCCACCTGAAGGCCCAAGGAAAAGCCTTTATCACCTGTGGAAATTCGACATTTCTGTTCCAACTCTTATACCACAACCTCAAAGAGTTAATTGGTATTCCAGGAGTCTTATTCTAAATTGGTAAGCACGAAAAAAAAAAAAAAACTTCTGCATTAAAACTATAACTTTCGAAAATAGATTCATTAGGATTTATATTTAATATTATTTTACAATATTAAATTTCAGTTTTTGAATAGAAGAAAAATTCATGAGCATTTGCAATAATTCCAACGAACTGAGATTTATTATTTGGATGAACCATACCAACAAACTTATAATCGTGCGCGATCTTTACGTACGCTTTTACAACGCATTATGGTTGAAGTCAAGAAGGTATTATTATTCAAGACATTGACGAGAAAATCGACAACTATACAAAGGAGTTTCTGATGTAGTAAAAGAAATGCATGAGCTGATGTACAAATAGAATGAAGCAGCAGGACGAAAGTTACTATCAGTATATGCTTGCGATGAGAGAATTACAGGAAAAGCGTTTCCCGATTATGTTTATCAGTGCATAGTGGATGTAATCGACTCAGGCGAAATTATTTTATATATAGCGTAACGACGTACGCTATATGCTCAAAATTAGTAATTTAGAATTCAAGATGGTAAACGATACGAAAATAAGAACCGAGCCATTTTGTAAGATACAACAGAAATCCGTTGTTACAACTGCGGCGAGAAACAGTCCTCTCGACGTTGTCGAACAACGGTCTGGTATTTTCGCTGTGAAATCATTTTGACCATATTGGATCCACGATACGCAGGCCGGCGGCTGCGCGAGGCGGAACAGCGCCCAACGCTCCGCACAGGAATCGTTAAAAACGTCCACACGCCAGACGCAGCGAATCAGCGGTTGGCGGTAGTGGATCTCGGTCGCCAAAGGCTGCTCGGCTAACCAGGATTAAATTGCGACAAGTGGCCAGCCAGTTGGCGAGCAGCCAGACGTCCGAAAATTGAAACAGTATGCCGGGTGGAAAATAACGTAAATGAGCAAAATCTCTCAGCGAAGTCGATGATTATGGTGTCAAGAGATTAAGGAATAACGGTGAACGCTTTAATTGGATCCGGCAGCGACTTTGATTTAATGACGGACGAGCGTTTCTATTTACCACGTTGGAACAGAAAATACGCGAAGATAACATGTGTTTGACGGGACTCGGACGTTCGATGGTGAATTCATTAGGAAAGATGTTCTTGGACATTACAATCGACGGGGAAAACTATCAAAGGCAGTATTGTTCATATAGTGAACAAAGATGTTATGTCTTTTGTATGATTTTGGAGCTAAATTACTGCGAAGAAGTAACCATTATAATGAATGGGTACAAAGTGAAGTTTTGTCCTACAAGAAGTGATGATGAATGGATGCCTAAGTTGTGTTGTTTTTCAGATCCACTTTGGGAAGTTGAGCATATTTCTGATTCCATAAGGGAAAAAGTTTTGCGATGTGTGCAGGTTATAATCCAATCAATTGAAGATGCCTTTTTGAGCTGAAGATTGTTTTAAAGATGACATTACCTGTCCTTGAGACCACGATGTTTGTCCTTGGCAGAGCAGAGATAGTTGAGAGAGCAAGGCCAAAGAGATGGATGGATGATGATGTAGTACAAGTAAGTTTACAAGAATATTCCAGTCCTTTGGTATTAGTGAGAAAAAAAGATGTAGTTCAGTTAGGGTTTGTGTGTGTGGTTATGAACTGCTAAACAAAAATTCTTAAGATGAATTTCTGACTTCGGTATAAACAATATGATGAATACTAAGCTGTGTGAAATAAGAAAATGTTATTATTTTGAATTTTAAAGAATGGTTTCTTTCTCATCTCAGGTGGCCTAAAGATCTGTCCATATAAATCATTGTGACACACCATGGTCCGTTCCTTGAGTTCCTTCGAGCTCCTTTCCGGGTTTGTCCATCCTTGAAGTGACATGGAATTCATAGCCTTGTCTTCAGGGTTGAATTTCACGCAAGGCATTATAATCTGATTTTGTGTAATATCTTAATTACAGCAAGAACATAACAGTGGAAGGACTTCAACGTGTTGAAAGTGACTTCAGAATATGGGTTAAAGAATAAATTGGAAGAGGCTGACCTGATCAAACCAGGTGAACTAATAAAGCCACATGACGTATTAAGAATGAGGAAATAAAACCAAATCCAGAAGGGCGAAGCTGTCATGGTACAAAGAACATGAGATATCACCAAACTTACTAACAGCAGTTTCATTGGTTTAACCTCCTATTTCAAGTACATTGTTAAGAAAATTGTACCTGACCACTGCAGATTTGTAAAGAAAAATTTATTTTTGAGAGATGAACAAGACAAGCATTTAATATTTTAAAGAGATTAACATCCAGTCCTGTTAAAAGATTTTAATCCCAAGTGAAGAGACAGGTTGCACACAGACGCTTCTAGTGTAGCATAATGACCATACTCATTGATAATACATTTAAAATTGTCACAGATTGTAAGGCATTTAGTATTGAAAGGATATTTCTGCTAAGATAGCCTGCTGGTATTATTCCTCAATGAATATGACCTCAAAATACAATAGGCATCGTTCTGGAACAAAAATAGAGGCGTGTCGATGCTTTGAGCTGTTATCCTTTGCTGGCGGTGACTACACACATGATCAAGTATGCGCATGATCAGGACGGTTCTCAGCTTCTATAAAAATTTTGAAGAAAATACATGTACTTTAAGATTACTGGGATAATGATATATTGTACAGGAGATAAGAAATTATACCTAAGACTCCATACCTAAGACTATGGAGAAAAGAAGTATTGAAAGAAGGTGCAAGCAATGGACATTTCTAAGAAGAAGATGAAAAGCTGACAGAAAGATTATTACATATGAGGATTAGATAAGATAATTTAAGATTTTATATAGTGACGTGATCCATGCCTGTTAGCTACATAGAAAGGGAAGCAAGAAGGATTTCATCCAATTGAGAAGAACAGTATTCCTTGGATACCATTCATTTGGATGTTGGATAACTGACGCAAACAAGAAGTGAACAAGTATAACCATATACTGACAGTGGTGGGCCTTTCGCTAAATTTGTTTATGTTTCCAACAAAACACCTCGAGACTCTAAATAGATTGGAGATCATCAACAGCAAACCTTCGGAAGCCCTCGACGAATGTCACTGAGCATTCACTGATCATGGTTTCAAGATTACTGCCAAGGAGGAAGATTCACATGACTATTACGACCGGTGTTCCACGAGGGCAATGGACAAGTCGAGAGAATACACGGAATATTAGGTCATTACTTACGAAGTTGTTATTGTAGAGAACTCTGACGCTGGTACAAACACATTTGTTAGTTAGGTGCCTCGAGCCAATGTGTACCTTTCGAAGCATCAACTGTTGTACTGCTTGTGAACGACATGGGTGCAAAAATGTACGATAAAAGAAGACATGTGAAGATACAAGGTTACTACAGGAAGAGTACATACAAGTGTTCAATGAAAATGATAAGGAGTTCAATTCCTTGATAAAATGTTATTGTAGTTATAAAACTTTGTATCAAGTTGAATTAGAATGTGTAAAACTTTAATCACCTACATTGTTATCTGAGGAAGCATACAGCTATATTCTATCTCGTTCCAACATCTGGGTTCTTTCAGTTTAAGGATTGAATTTAGCAGTTAGTCCACTCTTTTCTAAAGAGATGAGAAATTAAGAAATACGGAACAATATTATTTTAATCAGCCATTATTAGAAATGGAGTAGTAATTTCCTATATTAGATTTGACAATATTTTTATTTAAATTATCTTCTGCAATTTACCAAAAGCCTACCAGATTTGAACGAGTCTAGACAGTTACAGGTCCTTTTGTCCTTTCACCCCTAATACAATTTGCGACAGGACTGTCGCCGTCTTATTCAAACCAGCTTGAGTGACTAATCCTACATGGTTTGAAAAAATTTTAGAACCTACCACGGAATCAGACTGCTTGACTCAAATTCAGACATTATCACACACCTCGCAATTAGGACTTTTTAACTTTTTAAAATGTTTTATTTTTTTAAAATTTTAATCAACAGTCTTGTATTGCATTTTGTGAGAAAAAGCCTTAAAATGCAATTGGCTGCCAACAACGAATTATAGGTTAATCATCTTAAAGAAATTGAATCAAATTTATGAATAATGACGGATAGCAGTCATGTCTCAGAGCGATCATGTCTCTGTGTTATATTGTTAATTTATTTAAAACCCAGCTACGCCCTGAAGCAAAATAGCTTTATTATTAGCAAGTACCGGACCATTTACTGTTATATACATTTAATTGAAAAGCTGTGTTTGGTATTACAAATAGACACTTCAATTTTATGTAAATGTATAGATTTTAACAATAAGTCAGAGGGGTCACGTCGTGCCAGTGCAACCGATTTCAATTACTCGATATCACCAATTTGTTTATTTTGAAATATTCCTACCGATTGCGCTAGGACATTTGATATTCCCATTTTTTCGTACTGATAAATCTCTTTTATTTGTTTGGTTTGCTTTCATAAAAGTAATCGGTATGTTTTAGTTGGCGGAGAAATAATATAACCATTCAGTTATTGGTGATGATTTTTTTCACCTTTACGTATTTCACCCTGACTATGAATTGGGCCTGTCGCGATGTGGTGTGCAGACAACGGTACGATATGCGTCGATATTTATGTAATCATCACGGAAATGTTTACCCCAAGCGTGATTTCCAACCCGCAACCATTAGTTTCGAGACATGGTAACTACTGTCTGTATCTGAGGAATAGCTTGGGACATTTTATATTACTCATTATATTGTATTCGAACTATTAAACTTTCGATTATATTATTATATACATACATACATATCCTTCTTGTTGGCAGGTCCATTGCAGGACAGCCTCTCTCCACAGGAGGATTTGCGCTATAATCATAACCGAAAGGCTTGGCAAGCGGTTGGCGTCGCAGTGCCAGACCAATCTCGAGCGCTACTCCCCATGGCGGTCTGATGGTGCGGTCTGATATTTTAGAGATGGTTGGCCCGCAATCCATCAGTTGCTACAACGTATTCTGAGCTGCTTGTCCATGGTCGCCTGTTACAATATCCCGCGGGAAGAAAGGGGTGGCGTATTCGCACGCCGTTACCACACGGATTGCCTTATTATCAGAATATTATTTGAAAATGAACTGAACAGATGAATGGTTCTGAACAATTTTCTAACTCTTTTTTACGTATTTCTTTGTTTTACGCGCCGTTACCTCGTGTCCTTGTACTCGTGTGCTTGCCCTAATAAAAAGTAAATTTTCCTCAAACTTCGACATGAAAAGTTTTTTGTTTACGCCAAAATGTAAACATATTTAACGTTGGGATTTCGTCGTAAAAACCGTGATGTTAATGCACACGATTCTACTCTGGAAACAGATTTTTTCTCTTTTTAATTATGAAGGTAGGTAGGAAAAAGTAATTCGCCATCATGGTAGCCAGCAATGACGCACAGTTCATTAAGACGTATATGAGCCTGCACTTGGGCTAATAAATGCCTTCGATGACATTTCTAACTTTATTGATAGCGTAATGAAGTGACACACCAGTTTGAGCTGTCCCCAGCTCTCTGAGTTTGCGAGTTCAATACCCGAACAGATCAAGTAGAAAACCACTTTCTATAGTGTCTCAGGTCTGGGTGCTTGTGGTGCCTTCGTTGTTTCCTGATACCATGACACAAGTTTTTGGCTTCTTAATTTTGAGGTTCAGGTTTAGACATGATGTTTGTCATATCGTTTTGCCCATGGTGCTCGTAGGGGTGACAAAGGAAGAAGCTTTTGTAAATAGCTACAACTGCGCACTGACAGATGGTGTATATACCCAGTGAAGTATACTAAATTCCGTTACACCAGTGATGGCCATAGAGATACAGATGTAACAAAGGTGTCTGGTACAGCCGCTCCTCAATCCCCTTACCTAATGGATATCCTTGGCAATCACACTTCTAAGCAGGTTTCCTATCAATTTGTAATACCAGAAGAACTAGGATTGAACAAGAAATATGCAATTTAATGATTTTTGGCATGTATATACTGAATTTTTTATGATATTAAGAAAAAATTAACATTTCAACCCCAACTGTAATATATAAGAATAATATATAAGACCCCAAAGAATAATAATAATATATAAGACTAATAATAATATATAAGACTAAATAATATATAATAATAAACTGACATAATATATAAAGAACCGATACAATGTATAGCTATTTTACTACATTTGTCCAGCCACCATGTAACGTATTTATAATTTGACCGTCAGGGAATCAAGAAACCGCGATACTCAGTTGACGACTCAGATAAACCTGTGTGTATGCTACTCGTCCACACAGATGTCAATCATATATTTTTAAACAGACAAAAACAAACATTTAAATTTATATGGAAACAGTGATAAGTTTTAAATTTTTTTGTCTAAAATAAAGAAATTGAATAATAATTTTGACTGTGTGGTAACGGTTTAAGAATATTGCTTGCCCCTTTCTTCCTTGGGTGTCATGCAGAGCGACTGAGGAAACAGTCTTGAATAATGTTATGGCAAGCGCTGACAGATATGGGATAACCATCTCTGAAATATCAAGACCAAGAAGGCAGCAGCGTCTGGGGTGCGCGTGGCCTGCTACTGCGGTCCTCCGCCTGCAAGAAGCGGTGCGATTATATCCTCCCTATGGGAGGCCTGTATCACCAGGTGGACTTTAACGGACCATTAGCATGTTAGTATTCATAATATTTTGCTGTAACATATTATTTTGGTGGTGAAGCCACGCATCCAGCTTTTGTTGTTGCATGAATGGGCCAAGCTCGACCGGGGAAGTACCACCACAACCTCACAGGAGCCACCGGCGTAAAGGAAGTCTAACAAACGTCTGCGTTTCACGTCCTGGTAGGTGCAATGCGCTCCTGCCACATACTCTGATATCACTGAGGGTTCTACGGCAGTAATCCTTTCCATCACACATAAATAAAAAAATTATATATTTATACATAATTGGAACACTGCCAGCCACTCTTTGACAATTGTGTGACGTCATAGCCAGCGGCTGGCGAGGCATGTCGATGTGATTTGCTGTGAGGTTGCGAAATTTGCCGGGTACGAACTGATTTATGAAGATAAATATCTACGTACCATTCCAATACAGGGGTAGACGAGATCTGGTTAATTGAGACCTTTCGACTCACCTCCCACCGAATTTTGAGACCAGGTGGTGAAGCTCTTCGCCTTCATGTCCAAACCAGCGTGCAGGCTGTACATAAGTTTTTGAAAAACAAAACCTGGCCTAAACGAAATAAATCGAAGATGCAGACATTCAAGGCTCACCATTCTCACGGACAGGTGCAAATGTCTTTAAAAGCTCTTCGTAATTTATTCACCGTTCTCATTACGCTCTCATTTTATAATAAATATATACATATGAACAGATGAAACATCACATACACATTGCTCCTATTGATCCCCAAGTAAGCAGATAGAAAACACTTGTGCTATGGAATTAGAAACATCAGATAACCTCAACATCTGAGTGTTTGTGTGGTACCTTCATAACAACAACTTAAGCACTTGTAAAAATAAATATAAAATATCTTCCTGAGAGATTCCCAAAAGGTCGAGTCTAGACAATCAGGTCCTTCGACCCACTTCACCGAAGACATTTTCAGGACAACGTGACAGGTGGTGAGCCCGTCGCTGCATCTTCATCAGCCAACTTGATATTCGTACATAAGTTTTGAAGCCATTGATTTTTAATTTCTACCAACTGGGGAATCGAACTCGGGTCTGGCTGTCCAATTCCGAAACCACCCAACCACTCCGGCTATCGCGTGACTTAAGCACTTGTGCCGGCGGAATAACAAGCAACATGAAGAAACACACAAATACCAGACCCGATAAAAGCTGGGAAAGTGACACCATTGACCCTTGGTCAGATTTGGGAGACCAGGCGGCGGACATGAAAATCAGTGGGTGCAACATTACTATGGGTTCAGTATGACTCTCTCTAAATAGAATAAAACAAATGGCAATTTATTCTATCCCTAATGCTTCTCTTCGTCCTCAAACTCAACATTTCTAGCCTTTAAATAGACACAGTAAACTGATAAACACACGGTAACATTACAGAAGTATGGTGACAGTCTCTACTTGTTACCACTCTCCTTTCTCGACGTGGGCGTCATGTTAAGGGCGACAAAGAAACGAGTTAATGTTCTAGACCTCTGTCTACCCCTGTATTGAGAACATAGTGATTTGTGTTCATTTATTTATTTTTGAAGTTGCTTATAGACAACGCGGCACGATGCTTTACGGGTCCCCGTAGGCCCTTACAGTATAATTATCTGTCAGCTGCGCGTGATTACTGATTATATTCGATATAATCGGTAATCTCAAGCAACTGTTGTTGTTCCAATCATAACTACATGACTATTCTTGTGCAGTTCGATTTGAAGCGTTTCAATTGTTGTAGCAAGATTGATTGATTTGTAGAAGAATTATTTCTTTTGAAGTACGTGATGCGTTATGACCTCTTAATTTAATTGCCTTACATTATGTGTTTCAGTTGAGAGACCCGAGTTCGAACTTGGTAAGAGCTCGTACCAATGAGTTTTCATAAATTTATGTACGAATTATATCGTTGGCCTTGTACACATAAGGCATTCCAGGATGCCACTGTCACTCTCTCATATCTTCAGTGCAGGAAGGTGGGTCAAAGGGACCTCTGTCTACCCTGTGATGAGGGTGTGAAGATATTTTGTTTATACTTTTAGGATACTTAGTTTTTAAATTATTTAAATAAATAAAATATAATTTTTAAACAATATTAATATTCCTGCGCGATGCAGCTTCTACAAAGAGTTATCTTGGGCGTCTGGACCGCTAGTGACCGAGAGGGGCTGGTTCTTTTCTCGCTCTCAACTTATTCAACGTGAAAATGCAGCCGGAGCTCTCTATACCATGCCACGGGGTAGGGCTCTACGATTATAGTAGTTTAGTTCATGGTGTTTTAAATACTAACACTTTTGTTTTGCCGGAAATATGGTTTTGAAAATTAATATTTTCCCTTCTCTTAGCATTTATTTACTTCTATAATGACACTGTCATTTCATAAGGTATCAATGACTAAGTGAAAATGCTAAAACCAAAACAAAGTTGCATATTGTCGACGATTTCGCGACTTCTCAGCATATGCGTGTGGAGACGGTGGATCATATTCGCGGAGATAATGCGTATGCAGTACAGCGGTCACGGGTTCGTATCATCCATGCGCAATTTAATGCAATTATCACACAAAATATTTCACTATGGGTGATGAAAGAGCGGTACAATTTCTTTTTTGAAGTCTCTGTAATACGATATAATGTCAAATTAAATTAATTTCCTATGATACCAATAAATAATACATGTGGACCACATCACAGCATACATACATTGTATCCGATCCCAAAGTAAGTAGCTAAAGCACTAGCCTTCAAGCACAAGCCTAAAGTACAATCTAAAGCTAAAGCACGCCTGTTATGGAATCAAGTAACTAACATACCACAAACACTTGTGAGACCCAGAAAACATAATTTAATTCCTGACCAATCAGAATCGAACCCGGAATCCTGAGATGAATCTGTCGTGCCCGTAAGCAGAGGTCAAACCACAAACACCCCAGAACCATTATATAATGTATAGCTATTGCTACTTGTCCGTACCGTATTTCACTTATTCGCATTTGTGACCCGTCCAAGAACTTGAAGCCTGACCACGGTTACAACTGCAGATGAAAACCACGTACCACTCTCACGGAATCATCAGTATACATTTGTTTAAAATGTATACGACAAACGTTTAAGTCAGCAGATATTGAGTTTTAGTTTAAGCGTTTTATTGTTGCAATAAAATAAAGAAATGGAACAATAGTTTAATAAATATTTTTTAATAAATAAATGGAATAATAATTTTATTTATAATTTTAATAAATGGAATAATAATTGTAATGAAATTATTACGAATACATACTCCTTTCTTCTCGTGGGTGTCATGGAAGCATTGAGAGGAAGCAGGCCTGAATAATTGTTGTAACTGATGGGATGGCATCTCTACTAAAATATCCAGACTATAATAATCAGACCTCACTGCACCGTCTCCCACACCTCAGACTATAATAATCCTTCGGCTGCGGTGCGAAGTGATCTGCTGGCGATCGCCAATCCGCGCATCAAGCGTGGCGACTGTGAAGTCACCTCTTTATGGGAGGCCTATGTCCTGCGTGGATACTATATGCCGTTATGTGTGTGTCACTATTGACATAACACCAGAGCAACTGTTGCTTGAAACTGTTATCCTTGTTAGCAGACCTGAATTGTACGATTAAAACCATCAGCCTTCCATTGGTTTAATCGGCGAGAGCCCCTGATTTTTAACCTGCATTCGCCGATCCGACATCTCTTACTCGAGCCATAACCGTGTTTTACACGCATCGGTTAATTTTAAATCTGTGTATTCTCTTTTAATGTAATTTTGCCTAGTTTATGCCAATAAGACAACAATAATAATAATAATATTAATAATATGAATGGACCCATAAAATCTACACGGCAGACACAAACATCCATTGTTGTCAACACGCACCAGCAGATAAAATTTCATCGAATGATAATGAATGGCGGCGAGGCGGAATTGTCCCCGGGGACAGAAGGATTTATGCTCACCAATACAAGATGGTGATAGTAGAAGTAGAAATTACAAAAGTATATTATCAAATCCCAGCATCCACGACTGAGGTCATTTACGAACGATGCAGTAGCCTTCACAAACAATCCAACATATAACTGGAGCTATACTTAAGACATAGCACAAACGATTATAAACATCTACATGACAATGAAGTTACCAATATTATGTACACCAGCAGTTAGCACCAAACATAATTTAACATCTTCACCTCCTATCCCCTATTATGATATATGCAAAACCGTTCTCGAAACAAAGCATAAGTTACATGACCAGAGCTATTTTAACGAAGACCGGACTGTACACTGCAACAGACCTGACGTTACTCTTTAAATAAATTAAACAAAACATACTTGAAAATTGTTACTGGTCCCAAACACTTCAATCTACAATACCATATCTCAAACTAAGCAAATACACACAGGTCTGAAGAGTAGAAATAGCTCGCATGTGAAACTGCAAAGGTTAACATTATACCAATAGTTTTGTGTGGGTTGGAGTTAGAGTTGGGTGGGATGGGTGGGTGGATTGAGTTGGGAACTCGAGGGAGATTTTAAAGGCCAGGCGGCTGGTCTTGTTCAAACTCTCTGTAATCGGGGGTCTGATAAGTACTTGCGTGCGATAGCAGAAGTCGTGGACTGCACACTTGGGACTCCTTCTGGTACACAATCTCTGGTATCCCAGGTTGGTCGCGGAGGAGGTGGTTACGATGCTCTGGACCATCGTTACATCGCGCTTTCCATTATGACATTCGGCCGGCCTGATACCATGACTTCAACCGCCGCGGCAGCCCGCCGCGACGCTAATTATTGTCTAAAACGGTTGAATCGAAACAATGGTCGAAGCTGCCGCCACCGTTGCGGCATGGCCAGGTCTCACCAGGGTTTTCGTCGACCCGGAAGAACTTCGGTTTCGAGGGACAATGACACGAATCTGCGATGTTAATGCGGACCAATCACTAACACAGGGGCTGTGTGCTGGTGTGGTCGGCAGAAATTGCAGGACTGCTGAGGCGGGCGCGGTACACCTGCAGAACCTTGAGGAGGAGAGGCAAGCTCCGGCCGAGGCCTTGGGAACTATACAGGCGCCACCAGTGGCTACAAAGGCGGTACAGATTGCAGTGCCTTAGCAAGTCTCTCAGTCCCTGGCATGAGGCTCACACAGGAGGGGCTCAACGAAAGGATCCGTCAGGTTCCAGTTGGTACTGGGCAAACTCCGACATTGGATGCCACCTATGAAACCACTTGATCCCGGAGCTACAGGGAAGGCAATCCAGCTACACGCACCAGCGGGTGATCAGGCCTCCAGCTGAAGAGTTCGTTGGGTGGCATGAGTAGGATGCAGGTAACCGTGCAGGGTTGGACCGAGCCGTTAGCCGCTTGCGGGCCGAGCACAGCTGTTGACGGATGCAGGTCGGGTCACGGATGAATCTAGCTACCTTAAGGGGACAGACGCTGAGGCAGCTGTTCGCAACTGCCTCCATACCGCCGTTCGCCTTCGGCCTGGAAGGTCTCTTGAAGGAAGGCCGGGGCCGCAGATTCTCCTGCGTATCGTCGGTTTGCCTGTTGGACGGTTAGCAAATTATTTCAGCGCGAGAAGGATTCTTGCTTTTTCGTCTCAACAGCATCTGTCGTGTCGGTCAGATCTACCGAAAGCCAGTTCAGCTTCCGATGAGCGTTCGATATGGGTGCGATTTTCGCGTCCGCTCGTGTATCAGAACGGGCGATTGTCCGGGTGGGGTGCTGGCAATTAACGGACATTGTCAATGCCTTTAACTCCTTTACCCTGGGAAGCAGAGGGCTCATATACCATCAAGTGCTATCTGCAAGGCGTGATCGCCGGACTACTGCGACGTTTTGTTGTTTGTACATGGACAAAGAAGACGGAAAAAAGATCCGGGAGATCAATGCGGTGTTGTTCTGGGTTCGGTGCTGGGCCCATTACTGGAACATAGCATATGACGCAGTTCTGCGTGTCGACCAGCCTTCCCGCTTCCAGCATCAGGTTGTTTTTGCTGGCAGACGACACAATGGTGATCATGGCAGGGAACACGTTTGAAGGGACCAAGGGCTCACTTGAGCTTGGGGTGATCGTCGCCAAATTCACGAGTTGGGATTGATAGCGCCACTGAGACCGAGGCGCTATGGTTGATGCCAGGGGGCAAGGGTGCCGACTCGTGTGTGTGTCCGGGTAGGTGGTCTGAAGTCAGAGTGGGTAGGCACACACATGAAATATCTGGGCCTCCTTTGGACGATCACGCTGGGGCTTCGAGAGCACTTCAGGCACTTCTAGTTCCCGAATAGGGTGGCAGGTTACTTTGTCACGCAGACTGCTGTGATCACAGGGGACCGATGGTTGCGCTCCTGCGGAGTCGTCGATCCGTAGCATGGAGCGCCGGTGCCCCAGGCCAAGGCTGGCCATCCGCCATTGCCGGAGACTAAATCTACAGTGTGCAGCGACGGATGGCCATACGGATTGCGGGGATATGCGTATCATCGAGGGCGGCAACTTCTCCTGGCTCGCTTTCGCCCTTGGATATACTGGCGGAAATGGATGCGCGATGTATAACCGAATACGCATCCGCCGCCGGGATAATTGATATGCGAGAGCCAGTAGAGGCGTTCGAGGGCCATTGGCGAAGACGTCAGAATGCCTTCGAGACGTGGCGTGTTCGGCAGTGAAGAGCGACGCGCGCAGACGTCGTCGAGGCACGTTCCTGCGGGGTCTTCGAGGGCCCTGGCTCCAGCGACAGAGGAACTCCTACAGACTTACACAGGTACTTACCGGACATGGCTGTTTCGGTATTATCTGTGTAGATCGGACATCGAGGGCGACGGCGAACTGTTTCTCCGTGCGGTGGGACGATCCAGGACTCTGCATCGCATACTCTCGGGGTTTGCCAGCGCCGGTAAGGCGGAGTATCCTGGTGAGCCGCATTGGACGAAACCTCTCCTGCCAGCAGTCGTGTCGGCGATGCTGAGCGGGGATTCCGGCACATGGGGGCCGTATGCTTTCACGCATGAGACCGTGATGGCCCAGAAGGAGGCTACTGGGCAGGATCGAGAGGACAGATCCCGCTCCCGGAGGCGGGGCATCGAGGGCGCAGATTGTGCTCGTCGGCCCTCTAACAATATTGTTCCCCCTACCGAAACAGGGCCTCAAGAGTCGCGGGCGCCCGGGGCGCAGACTCCGAATGCTCATTAAAACTGACTCTGAGGGCGAGGTGAGCTCGACGTGGTCTCGAGCCACTGTGCTAGCACCGCATGAGGATTCTGGGGGAGGCAACGTTGTTTGCTCCCGGGAGAAATATGTAGCCAGGCATCTAAGAGGGCCACGGTTGCGTTCGAACGGAGATCCGTATTCTCAGCTGATGGGTGACCACCGTGGGGTTTAGTCGGTGGGAGTCCGACCTTCAACTCTCTGGAGGCTGGAGTATCCATAATCGGATTTCCCACGATAAAAAAAAAAAAAAGATTAGGATTGGGTTAAGGGTTTAGGTTAGAGTTGGGGTTGGAACTTAGGTTAGGTTAGGTTAGGTTAGGTTGGGTTTTTTTTTTTTTTTTTTAATTCTCATTCCTATTGACATGGGAGATCAGGGCCCTTTTCACTATTTTGTTAATATCTTTCTTTTTATTTATAATGTTTTTAGTACGTGCTTTTTAATATATTTCACTATACTAATTACAATTTGTGTTTTCATTCATTCATCTTTTACATATTTTCACTTATCTTTAGCTCTTATTTCTACTTACTTTACATAACATTTTCTAACTTATTCTATTTATTATACATTTCTATTATAGTTTTCTCTATTATATGGATGAAGACTATGTGAGTTTATAATCTTACTATTATTCTTTTTGTTATTTGTTTAGTACATTCTTATCTCTACTTGCCTCTATCCCTATTACATTCATTTGCTTTATACTTTCATTAGACTATCCACATATATACTATCATATATGTTTCTACTGTTAATGTCTTGTTTTATTTATTACACCTTTTTCCTACGTGTTTACAGTAATTTAGAATTTAACTCTAGTTCCTTATTCATAACTATTTTATATATTATCTAATTCTATTTTTAATCCTAGTTCAAGGCTCTAAGTTTAGCCTATCCACTTGCATACACAGGACCTCCAACAATTATATGTTTTGGTTTCTTTTTAGAGATATCACAGCTGCACGACGGGCTCTCCTTGCACTTAAAACGATACAAGTATTCGGAGAATCCATACATGCCCGTCATAAGTTGCACCAATGCTGGTAAGTTTGTTTTCTAATAATAGGGTACGCCTTAATTACGTCTGGGAAAAGATTCTAGTCACTGACGCTGTTCCTCCCTCTTTATAGCGCCGGTTCCATTCATCAAAAAGGACTCCAGGCGGATTTGTCTTTGACGAAGGAAACCGGGCACTTCTCATAATCAGGTCTTCTTTTTTTTTTTTTATTTTTTAAGGCCTCCTTCGCCAACTCATCCGCCCTTTCATTCCCTTTCGTTCCTTTGTGTGCCTTTACCCAAAACAAGTGAGTACTACCTTTGTTTTTTGCTAATCCATCTATATGTTCCTCCCTAATCTCTGCTACTAAAGGATGCGACAGGAATACTGAGCAATTGTCTGCTGCAGAGCGGACCTGGAGTCGCTATAGATGTTGTAATTTTTGTCCCAGGTTTTAACCATATATTTTGTTGCTTGAAGAAGGGGTGAAGTAATTCCATACCAGTACAGTGCAGAAGTGTCCCAATTTAAATTTTTTTTGTAACTGGTCTCGGCTTGACGCCATTCCAAATCGATAGCCGCTCCGACTTTTCCCTCAATTTTACTGCCCCCCCAGACACATAATTTCCAGCCCTTTCTGCTCCGCCGGATAGCGGCATCTCTACATGGTAATTTCCTTTGTTTACTATCTCCAACTACTCTCGGGAGAAGCCTTTTTTTTTTTTTTTTTTTTTTTTTTCACTTCATAGAGAGCAGCTGCTTCTCGGATTCTAATGTCAAGAACAACCAGCAAGCAGTAAGGCAGATACTGCAAAGACATCCTGCTGCAGCTCTGTAATTTTTTTTTGGACAATAAAACCTCTTTTGCACGTCTGAGCTGCCTTCCTGATCAATATCTTACTGGTTGCCATCGACCATGCATACTGCGTACATAATAACAGGCTCCAACACGATATATGGTGTCTGATTGCTATGATTTGGTCCCCAGTGAACCTTTTGCGGCTCTCGACAGTTGAGCATACAAGTTTTGGACTTCCGACACACATTTTTTACATGTGTGTTAAAGGTCAACTTGTTGTCAGCTGTGAGGAGGCCGAGCAATAGGAGTTAGGTTAGGTTAGGTTGGGTTAGGTTAGGTTGGAGTTGGGTTAGGATTGGGTTAGGTTGGGTTCCGGAGCAGGCGGTGTCGGGGTGGGGTGGCACTGGCAATTAGCTTGGACATTGTCAATGCCTTTAACTCCTTGCCCTGGGAAGCAATCAGAGGGGGCTCGCCTGCCATCAAATTGCCCCCTATCTGCAAGACGTGATCATGAGGACTACTTACTTTGCGAGCAGGTACATTTTGTACATGGATAAAAGACGGAAAAAGATCGGAGGGATCAGTGCGGTATTCCACAGGGGTTCGGTGCTGGAGCCCGTACTGTGGAACATAGCGTATGACGCGGTTCTGCGTGACAAACGCTTCCCGCCCCAGCATCAAGGTTGTTTGCTATGCAGACGACACCCTGATAGTCGCTAGCGAGACACGTTTGAAGGACCAAAAGGGCTCGCCGAGCTTGGGGTGGAAATCGTCGTCGCCAGAATTCTGAGTTGGATTAGAAATAGCGCCGCACAAGACCGAGGCCGCTATGGTTCCACAAATTGCCCAGGGGCAGGGAACCACCGACTCGTGTGTCGAATAGGTGGGTCTGAAGTCAGAGTGGGTAGGCACATGAAATATCTGGAGCTCTACTGGACCGATCGCTGGGGCTTCGAGCACTTCCGACGCCTAGTTCCCCCGAATAGAGAGGTGGCGGGTGCACTGTGCATAGACTGCTGCCCAATCTAGGGGACCAGGTGGAAAGTTCGCCGCCTCTATGCCCAAAAGAGTCTCGTCCGATCCGTAGCAGCACTTTATGGAGCGCCGGTGTGGGCAGGCTAGCCATCCGCCGATGTAGAACTAAAATCTACAGTGTGCAACGACGGATGGCCATACAGACAATGCGAGGATATCGCACGATATCCTTTCGGGGCAACTTCAACTGTCCTGGCTCGCTTTCCGCCCCTTGGATATACTGGCGGAAATGGATGCGCG
>JAGSMR010000301.1:0-54478 GCA_029286605.1 Sericinus montela | reverse complement strand
CATATATATATATATATATATACATATATATATATACATATATATATATATATATATATATACATATATATATATACATATATATATATACATATATATATATATACATATATATATATACATATATATATATATACATATATATATATACATATATATATATACATATATATATATATACATATATATATATACATATATATATATATATATATATATACATATATATATATATACATATATATATATATATACATATATATATATACATATATATATATACATATATATATATACATATATATATATATACATATATATATATACATATATATATATATACATATATATATATACATATATATATATACATATATATATATATACATATATATATATACATATATATATATACATATATATATATACATATATATATATACATATATATATATATACATATATATATATATACATATATATATATACATATATATATATACATATATATATATACATATATATATATACATATATATATATATACATATATATATATATACATATATATATATACATATATATATATATATATATATATATATATATATATATACATATATATATATATACATATATATATATATATACATATATATATATATACATATATATATATATATATATATATATATACATATATATATATACATATATATATATACATATATATATATATACATATATATATATACATATATATATATACATATATATATATACATATATATATATACATATATATATATATACATATATATATATACATATATATATATACATATATATATATACATATATATATATACATATATATATATACATATATATATATACATATATATATATATACATATATATATATATATACATATATATATATACATATATATATATACATATATATATATATACATATATATATATATATACATATATATATATATATATACATATATATATATACATATATATATATACATATATATATATATATATACATATATATATATACATATATATATATATATATATATATATATATATACATATATATATATATACATATATATATATACATATATATATATATACATATATATATATACATATATATATATATACATATATATATATACATATATATATATACATATATATATATATATATATATATATATACATATATATATATATATATATATATACATATATATATATACATATATATATATATATATACATATATATATATACATATATATATATACATATATATATATACATATATATATATATATATATATATATATACATATATATATATATATACATATATATATATATACATATATATATATACATATATATATATACATATATATATATACATATATATATATACATATATATATATACATATATATATATACATATATATATATATACATATATATATATACATATATATATATATACATATATATATATACATATATATATATACATATATATATATATATATATATATATATACATATATATATATATATATATATATACATATATATATATACATATATATATATATATATACATATATATATATACATATATATATATACATATATATATATACATATATATATATATATATATATATATATACATATATATATATATATACATATATATATATATACATATATATATATACATATATATATATACATATATATATATACATATATATATATACATATATATATATACATATATATATATACATATATATATATATACATATATATATATATACATATATATATATACATATATATATATACATATATATATATACATATATATATATATACATATATATATATACATATATATATATATACATATATATATATACATATATATATATACATATATATATATACATATATATATATATATATATATATATATATATATATATATATATATATATATATATATATATATATACATATATATATATATATATATATATATATATACATATATATATATATATACATATATATATATACATATATATATATATACATATATATATATACATATATATATATATATATATATATATATATACATATATATATATATATATATATATATATATGTAGGATGTGTAAATGAGTGAGAGAAAGGATAAGTGAGACTAAGAGGGAAGATATGACATAATGATTGATTGAGATGAATGAGATGAGATAGAATGATGTGTGAGGGAGAGAGGAGACGAATGGCGTACGTGAAAGGAAGAAGAAAGTGATAAGACGAAATTAATATTCTAAAATAGTAAAAGTGAAAATAAAAGACTGAAGTGAGTTGAAAACCAATTATTTCATTTAATCAGGATAATCCCTACAAATTTTGGGGGCTCGTCCGGGATCATCCCAAAATTTTTACGACGTGACCGGCGTGGTTTTTTTTTTCATAACCTCAAAGACGAAAAGACGAATAAACCAAAGAAGACGATACAATCACAATGACGACGGAATCAGAAAAGACGACTGATAAGACGGAAAACCGGAGAAGTTGTTTGCAACCTATTTAGACGGATTCTACAACATAACCAAATTCAACGGCGATGACGATACCTATTCTGCTGTGAAGTGGGCAGAAGACATTGAGGACAACGCAGAAATATTCAATTGGACACCTCAGCAGCAGCTCATTATTGCAAGAAGATCACTAGAAGGTACAGCAGCACTATGGTTAAAGACGGAGAAGGTGTTCAAAGGCTTCAAAGAACTGAAAGCGGCATTGTTACAAGAGTTCCCTGAAAAGATCAACAGCAAAGAGATGCATGAGCTGATGGCAGCTAGGAAGAAGGAACCTGGTGAAACCTACATGCAGTACATGCTAAAGATGAAGGAGATGGGCAAGCGCGCTAGGTTCAATGACAATGTGGCAATACAGTACATTGTTGAGGGCATTCAAGATAGTGAAGTAAACAAGACTAGACGTGATGGCGCTGTTACATACTCAGTACTCAAAGATAGATTAAAGCTGTATGAACAAATGAAGGAGAGGTCAGAGGCTAAAAGAAGCTCTGCACCAAAGGAGACCAGCGAGCGACAAGGTTCGAGACGACCAACGACGAGTGGCAAACAGCAGACAGGTGGTCAGCAGCGGAGACGGTGCTACAACTGTGGGGAGAATGACCATATGGCGAGCGACTGTCCCACAGGAATCAAGTGTTTTCGCTGTAATGCATTCGGACATTTGAGTAAGCATTGCAAAGTCGAGGTTCCACAATCCTCCGCTAGACGTGATGGCGCTGTTGGCAGCGGAAGCGGCGGAAATGCATTCAAATTTGGCGGCGCCGGAGTGCCAGCCAATAAGACGACGCCTCGAAGATTCGACCAACCAAACATGAAGCCGAGGGCGGCCATGTTTGCAAGTGATTGTCAAAACACGACAACAGCCAATGAGGAGCGAGAGTTCACGTTTGACAATGAAAACGGAGAATATGGCGGAATGTTTCACATTCAAAACAATAACAAAGACGAGTTTAAGTTGAAAGTGCAGAAAACCCATGAAAATGATGGAAATGTGTGGTTTTCAAGTCAAGACATTACTAGACACAGGATCATGTGCGAATCTAGTGGCCGACGACCAGTTTATGGCGTTTAACATCGAGAAATACGACGACAACTTGGTGATATCTGGACTTGGCCAAACAAAGGTGAAATCGAGCGGACAGTTTCGTGCTAACGTGACGATCGACGGAGAGCTCTACGAAGACGTGACATTCCATGTAGTGCCTAGAGACTGTATGCCGTTTACGGTTATTTTAGGGCAAGAATTTCTGAGTGAATTAGTGATGGTGTTATGTGATGGAGAGGCGAAGTTGTACCCGAAAGATGATGAATGGTGGAAGAGAGTTGATTGTTTTGCTAACCAAATTGAGTTAACAGGTTGTGCAGCAGGTGTAAACACTGAGAGCAGGTGGAGCAAATGGTATTGATTACAAACCGTGCCAAACTAAAGAAGCACCAGTACAATTGAAGATTGTGTTGAAGGACGACATCCCAGTTGCCCAACGCCCACGACGGCTGGCGTTGACGGAGCAAAAGTTAGTGGAAGACCAGGTAGAGGAGTGGATAGAGAAAGGCATTGCGCGGGTAAGTTTTTCTGAATATGCTAGTCCCCTGGTGTTGGTCAAGAAGAAAGATGACACTACTAGAGTCTGTGTCGACTACAGGCTACTAAACAAGAAGATTCTTAAAGATGAATTCCTTTGCCAATCATAGATGACGTGATTGACAAACTGAAAGACGGCAAGATATTTAGCGTATTAGATCTCAAAACGGATTTTTTCATTTGAAGGTGAGCGAGGAGTCAGTGCCATACACATCATTTGTGACGCATCATGGGCAGTTCGAATTTCTGAGGGCACCATTTGGATTGACTTCATCGCCTAAGTGTTTCATGAGATTTATAACGATTATATTCAGAGATCTAATAGCAAAGAATGTGATGATGATATTTATAGACGATATTATTATTCCAGCAATCAGCGAGGTCGAAGCCGTGGAAAGACTACAGCAAGTTCTGAATGTGGCAGCTGATTATGGTCTAGAGATAAATTGGAAGAAGGCAAGGCTTTTAAATGAAGAGATTGAGTTCCTAGGACATCGTATCAAAGACGGAGAAGTACGACCCAGCCGTGAGAAGATAGACGCTGTGGTGAGATTCCCAGAACCAAAGAACACAAAACAGGTGATGAGTTTTATTGGATTAACTTCATACTTCAGAAAGTATATCAAAGACTACGCAAAGATTGCAAAACCATTGACGGATTTACTCAGAAAGGATGACAGATTTAATTTTGGTGGAGAATAAAGATGTGCGTTCAATGAATTGAAGCAGAAGTTGAGGACAGATCCAGTGTTGAAGATCTATAATCCCAGACTACCTACGGAGTTGCACACAGAC
Organism: Sericinus montela; assembly: GCA_029286605.1. Classification (NCBI taxonomy): domain Eukaryota; kingdom Metazoa; phylum Arthropoda; class Insecta; order Lepidoptera; family Papilionidae; genus Sericinus; species Sericinus montela. The sequence goes on along the minus strand of JAGSMR010000301.1, from coordinate 49,423 downwards.
GCATCTAGCCAAGCTTTAGCCGCAATACTATTGCAAAGACATGCCGATGGTGACCTACACCCAGTACACTACATGAGTCATAAAACAAGTGATGCAGAGAGCCGGTATAGCAGCTATGAGCTAGAAGCATTAGCTGTTATTCAAGGAGTGAAGAAGTTTAGACAATACCTGTACGGAGTACACTTCAAGATAGTGACAGACTGCAAGGCATTCGAAATGACACTGAGAAAGAAAGATTTAGCTCCAAAAGTGGCAAGATGGGCTTTGTTTTTAGACGAGTATGATTTCGAAATAGAGCACAGAGCAGGAACGAAGATGAAGCATGCTGATGCACTGAGCAGAAACCCATGCGTGCTAGCTATAACAAGCTTACATGACGAGATGAGACACAATCAAGAATCAGACGATGAGCTGAATGCTATCAGAACGATTATACTACAGGACGGACAATACAACGACTACTGGATGGACAATGGAATTATTTACAAAGGAGATCAGAAGCAGATGGTGGTACCAAGATCTATGGAGAAGGAAATAATCAAAAAGATTCATGAGAATGGGCATTTTGCAACAAGAAAGATGAAAGAAGCCATAAATAAAGACTATTACATAAAGAACCTTGACAAGAGAATTGAAGAAGTCATACATAGTTGTATCCCGTGCCTATTGGCTACAAGAAAGGCCGGCAAAGCAGAAGGATTTTTAAATCCAATCAATAAAGAAGGAACACCCCTGCATACCCTTCATTTAGATCACATAGGACCACTCACGGAGACGAGGAAGCAGTACAATCATATTTTGACAGTGATTGATGCCTTTACGAAGTTTGTGTGGCTTTACCCCACGAAGTCGACAACATCCGCAGAAGTACTGACGAAGATGCAAGCACACCAGCAGATATTTGGCAACCCTACCAGAATCATAACTGATAGAGGAACAGCATTCACGAGTGGCGACTTCACGAAATACTGTCTAGATGAAAACATAGAGCATGCGAAGATCACGACGGGAGTACCACGAGGAAACGGTCAGGTGGAGAGGGTTCACCGCATACTCACTCCAATGTTTACGAAGCTGTGTATAGAGGACAAATCGTTATGGTACAAACATGTGAGCAGAGTACAGAGAGCGCTGAACAACACATACCAGAGGAGTACAGATACCACACCTTTGAGTTGATGGTGGGCTCAAAGATGAAATGTAAAGATGACCTACAAATTGTTGAACTACTGCAACAAGAGCTAGCAGAACAACACAACGAACAGAGAGAAGAACTGAGGCAGAAGGCCAAAGAACAAATCCAGAAAGTACAGGAAGAAAACAGAAAGACCTATGATAAGAAAAGGAAGATGAAGCATGCTGATGCACTGAGCAGAAACCCATGCGTGCTAGCTATAACAAGCTTACATGACGAGATGAGACACAATGAAGAATCAGACGATGAGCTGAATGCTATCAGAACGATTATACTACAGGACGGACAATACAACGACTACTGGATGGACAATGGAATTATTTACAAAGGAGATCAGAAGCAGATGGTGGTACCAAGATCTATGGAGAAGGAAATAATCAAAAAGATTCATGAGAATGGGCATTTTGCAACAAGAAAGATGAAAGAAGCCATAAATAAAGACTATTACATAAAGAACCTTGACAAGAGAATTGAAGAAGTCATACATAGTTGTATCCCGTGCCTATTGGCTACAAGAAAGGCCGGCAAAGCAGAAGGATTTTTAAATCCAATCAATAAAGAAGGAACACCCCTGCATACCCTTCATTTAGATCACATAGGACCACTCACGGAGACGAGGAAGCAGTACAATCATATTTTGACAGTGATTGATGCCTTTACGAAGTTTGTGTGGCTTTACCCCACGAAGTCGACAACATCCGCAGAAGTACTGACGAAGATGCAAGCACACCAGCAGATATTTGGCAACCCTACCAGAATCATAACTGATAGAGGAACAGCATTCACGAGTGGCGACTTCACGAAATACTGTCTAGATGAAAACATAGAGCATGCGAAGATCACGACGGGAGTACCACGAGGAAACGGTCAGGTGGAGAGGGTTCACCGCATACTCACCCAATGTTTACGAAGCTGTGTATAGAGGACAAATCGTTATGGTACAAACATGTGAGCAGAGTACAGAGAGCGCTGAACAACACATACCAGAGGAGTACAGATACCACACCTTTGAGTTGATGGTGGGCTCAAAGATGAAATGTAAAGATGACCTACAAATTGTTGAACTACTGCAACAAGAGCTAGCAGAACAACACAACGAACAGAGAGAAGAACTGAGGCAGAAGGCCAAAGAACAAATCCAGAAAGTACAGGAAGAAAACAGAAAGACCTATGATAAGAAAAGGAAGGACAGCAACAAGTACGAGCTAGATGAGCTAGTTGCTATCAAGAGAACGCAGTTTGGACCAGGGTTGAAACTGAAACCGAAGTTTTTGGACCTTACAAAGTAGTGAAGATAAAACGAAATGACCGCTATGATGTGGAGAAGGTGTACGACACTACAGAAGGGCCGAACAAGACATCAAGCTCAGCTGATTTGATGAAGAGGTGGCCTGGAGATGATGATTAATGTGTCTTAATATTTTTGTATGTTTCAGGTGAACACTAATTTTGATAGTTTTTCAGCAGTATGTGTAAGAGTGGATGAAGAATGAATGTTAAAGTAGGATATTTTTATTGTTGTTTTTGTGTTATAAAGTAACAACGTGTTACACCATAAGGTGTTATTTTCTTTTAAAAGTTTAGTTTATTTAAGCTTTCTAAAGATGTCTAGTTTATTTAAGTACTAATTAAGTTAGTGATGATGTAATCTATGTTCCTACTAGATTAAAAATAAAGTTTTTATTAATGTAAACCATATCTGAGGACAGATATGAAAGCAGGATGGCCGAGTGTAGGATGTGTAAATGAGTGAGAGAAAGGATAAGTGAGACTAAGAGGGAAGATATGACATAATGATTGATTGAGATGAATGAGATGAGATAGAATGATGTGTGAGGGAGAGAGGAGACGAATGGCGTACGTGAAAGAAAGAAGAAAGTGATAAGACGAAATTAATATTCTAAAATAGTAAAAGTGAAAATAAAAGACTGAAGTGAGTTGAAAAACCAATTATTTCATTTAATCAGGATAATCCCTACATTAATGTAAGACAATTATTCATTTTACATACAGTAATGTTACAACACCGTAATACCATATACATCAAATTAACTAAACGTAGGAAGGATAAAATCTGCAGTATTGCGATAGTTAATTCCATCTTTGCAAAAAGATTTTTTACGTACCTCGGTCCTTTTCTTTGTAATAAAATCAACCACGACACAAATTTATGATATGTGTTACTTTAAAAGCAAAAAAGCTTTCCTTCTCCTTTACACTTTCCTTCTCAGGCGAGAAGAACGTGCAGCTTCTGTTCGACGTGATCCAGATTTATCGACACGCAAACGTTGGGCTGAATTAGGATTATCCCGCACATCATTACGCCGTATTTTGAAATTAGATTTGAAATTACATCCATATACGATCCAGCTAGTGCAAGAACTAAACCCTAATGATTTAAATTTGCGTAAGTCATATCCCGAAACAATGTTAACTCGTTTCAGTAATTTTCACAACATCTTATTTTCTGATGAAGCCCATTTCCATCTAAATGGACATGTAAACAAACAGAATTGCAGGTATTGGAGTATCGAAAGTCCTAAAGCTAAACATGAGAGGCCACTTCACTTTCCTAAGGTGCAAAAGGAATCATCGGACCTTACTTTTTTGAAGATTCTCGAGGCCGTTCAGTTACTGTTAATTCTGCCGAGTATGTGAAAATGTTATGGGAGTTCTTTGCATCGATGCTACTGGAATTTGCTGGCTATAATCGTAACACATGGTTTCAACAAGATGGAGTTACGTGTCACACATCGAACGAGTCCTTGTCGGTGGTCAAAGACATGTTTCCGGAAAAGCTGATATCCAGACGGGGTGACATCCCATGGCCACCCAGAAGTCCAGATCTATCCCCAAAAGACTTCTTTTTATGGGGTTATTTAAAGAAAAAATCATCGAAGAGATGTCGGTGTCAGTAATCATATATAATATGGCTAGACCACATTTTTATTCAAGCATTTCTATATGTAAATATATTTAATTTAAAGTATTACAACATACTCCATCAACTTTGGCCATCTGTTTTTCAACACAGTTTTTGGAAGAAAATATTGTTTTTCAAGTCATTGAATAAATTGAGAATGATAACAGAGATTTGATGCTCCAACCGTTTAGAACCTGTCCCTTCTTCGTCACACACAGCAGTTACATATGTAAAAGTCATTGCGTGCCTTGCGCCAGTGTCATCTGCAGTACCAATTGAAAGTGAAAATAGGAACAGGCAACAGAATAATCAAAGACGCCGGCGGGATCGGTTTACTGCAGAAGATGCAAGAAGGGCTTTAGTTAACACTACAACATTGCGGGCTTAATGTAAGACAATTATTCATTTTACATACAGTAATGTTACAACACCGTAATACCATATACATCAAATTAACTAAACGTAGGAAGGATAAAATCTGCAGTATTGCGATAGTTAATTCCATCTTTGCAAAAAGATTTTTTACGTACCTCGGTCCTTTTCTTTGTAATAAAATCAACCACGACACAAATTTATGATATGTGTTACTTTAAAAGCAAAAAAGCTTTCCTTCTCCTTTACACTTTCCTTCTCAGCAAAACATACGAAGAAACAGAACAATACTTATTAACACATAAAACCAGACACATCCAAAAGTGACATCTTACATACACTATTTGATACACGCATACATCTAAACGTAGTCAGTCGCACACGTGCACAAACTCCAAACATATAAACACCTTAACCACTCATGTGGCACATAAGTAGACCTCATTTTAAATAACAACTAAATGAACATTTTATTGATTTGCACTCTGCTATGTTCTTTGTTAAATTTTAAACTGTAGTACTAACGCAAAAGAAACAATTGTATAGATACTATAAGGGGCAGGGGACTGTAGCTCCTTAATACAAGCTATTACATAGCCTAGCTAGGAGGAACAGAACGTCACCCTCACTATTTTAACCTTAATTTTGTTATATGTTTTTCTTATGTGAACATTTAATGTACTATAAACATTACCAATAAGCTATTATTGTTAATAAATTCGGTGCTACATAATATGTTAACTACAACGGAATTTGCCCCTATCAAGACCCAACAATGATATTAATAATAGACCACAAAAGGAATTTAAAAGATATTGCAACGTCTTAACAGTTGTACTCAGAGAAATAAGAACATATATAATTAATAGGTACAGAGTACATTATGGGAGTAAAAACTATTTTTAACTGCAACACGCCTTGTCCTTTTGAAATCATCATTTGCGGCGCTGAAGGAATTTGCCACTGCCGAGTTGACTCTTGCTGACAATCGGAACCAGAGGAATTTGTTGTGGTTGTTTAAGATTATAGTCAGTTTGTGAAGAACTAACAGAAGAGGTAATAATGATACTTGGCAACTAAAGGGCGAGTGAATTCTTCTCACTTCCGCAGAATGCTTTATTTTAAATGGTCCCATCAAATGTCCACATATTCTTCATACTGGAAGTGCTTGTAAACAACTATTCTTATCTTTTGTCTTTGTATAATATTGCCATAAGCTAAAACGAGATAGACCTAGTATTTATTTGAAGTAAACCAAAATCATAGAAAGTCGTTTCATAAGAAGAAATCCTCCCTTGATAAGCGAATTCTTAATTAGACCGTGTAAATCACTTGGTTGGTTGATTAATCTATCTCGCTCACGCCCATTTGATATGCTGTAGCTAAAAACGAGAAGCACCTATTATTATAACGCGAAAATAGAAATTGTAATCTTACAAGAAGATATTTATCCTCGAAACGTCACTCCTTAATTTGTTCGTATTAGCTGTTATTTCAATCCAATCGTTTCCTGACTCACTACCACGGCCGGTAAGATCCCAGACTCGACGCAACCGCCCTTAAGAAGAACATATGGCCATCAGCCAATAAATAATTTTGTATCCAGACGTGGCAATTCAAAATTAGAAATTGATAAAAGAATTATGAACCTTTTTATAATGGATCTTCAGCCATTTTGAATGGTGGAAGATCGTGATTTTCGTGAATGAAAGGCGTTCGCATTCCCGAATTACACCATTCCCATAACAAAATTTTTTGCCAACAATATGTTACCGGCAATTTACGAAAAAGTAAAGACAGATTTAAACGAATTTGTAGATACACAAGTTTAATCGATGTCTCACGATGGACATATGGATTCGATGATAGCCGGACACTACATTGAGAAGGAAGAGTTTGCATTAAATTCATTTCTTCTAGACTGTATACCTCAAATAGAAAGCCATACAGCAAAAAATATAGCTGACGCCATACGAGCAATATGTGACGGATGGAATGTAGCGGACAAAATCCTATTAGCTGTATCTGACAATGGCGCGAACATCAAAAGCGCCATCGAACGGGAACTCAGGTGGAAACATTTCCATGTTACACCGCGATCTTAAGCTTACCAGTAACTAATAATAGACACAAAAAGGAATTTAAAAGATATTGCAACGTCTTAACAGTTGTACTCAGAGAAATAAGAACATATATAATTAATGAGTACAGAGTACATTATGGGAGTAAAAAACTATTTTTTAACTGCAACACGCCTTGTCCTTTTGAAATCATCATTTTGCGGCGCTGAAGGAATTTGCCACTGCCGAGTTGACTCTTGCTGACAATCGGAACCAGAGGAATTTTGTTGTGGTTGTTTGGCATTATAGTCAGTTTGTGAAGAACTAACAGAAGAGGTAGTAATGGGATGCTTGGCAACTAAAGCGCGAATGAATTTTCTCACTTCCTGCAAATGCTTTATTTAAATGGTCCCATCAAATGTCCACACATTCTTCATACCGAAGTGTTTGTAAACAACTATTCTTATCTTTGTCTTTTGTATAATATTGCCATAAGCTAAAACAGACAGACCTAGTATTTATTTGAAGTAAACCAAAATCATAGAAAGTCGTTTCATAAGAAGAAATCCTCCTTGATAAGCGAATTCTTAATTAGACCGTGTAAACTGTCACTTGGTTGGTTGATTAATCTATCTCGCTCACGCCCATTTGATATGCTGTAGCTAAAACGAGAAGCACCTATTATTATAACGCGAAAATAGAAATTGTAATCTTACAAGAAGATATTTATCCTCGAAACGTCACTCCTTAATTTGTTCGTATTAGCTGTTATTTCAATCCAATCGTTTCCTGACTCACTACCACGGCCGGTAAGATCCCAGACTCTGACGCAACCGCCCTTAAGAAGAACATATGGCCATCAGCCAATAAATAATTTTGTATCCAGACGTGGCAATTCAAAATTAGAAATTGATAAAAGAATTATGAACCTTTTTATAATGGATCTTCAGCCATTTTGAATGGTGGAAGATCGTGATTTTCGTGAATGAAAGGCGTTCGCATTCCCGAATTACACCATTCCCATAACAAAATTTTTTGCCAACAATATGTTACCGGCAATTTACGAAAAAGTAAAGACAGATTTAAACGAATTTGTAGATACACAAGTTTAATCGATGTCTCACGATGGACATATGGATTCGATGATAGCCGGACACTACATTGAGAAGGAAGAGTTTGCATTAAATTCATTTCTTCTAGACTGTATACCTCAAATAGAAAGCCATACAGCAAAAAATATAGCTGACGCCATACGAGCAATATGTGACGGATGGAATGTAGCGGACAAAATCCTATTAGCTGTATCTGACAATGGCGCGAACATCAAAAGCGCCATCGAACGGGAACTCAGGTGGAAACATTTCCCATTTTACACCGCGATCTTAAGCTTAGCGGTCAACGACGCTCTAAAAGACCGAAATATTGCGGAATTAATTTTAAAAATAAAAAGTAGTTCGGGACTTTAAGCAAAGCAACTTTGCTTGGTAAAAATTTAAAAGTACCAGGAGCCATTGGGAGCCACACCTAAACGCCTTTTGCAAGACGATCCTACGAGGTGAAACTCATCTTATTATACGCTTCAAAGGTGTATGGAAGAAAAAGAGGCATTAAATAGCGCCATAATTAATTTAGGGCTGACCGCAAAAACAAGTTCAAGGGGCTATTATACGCGGTGTACCTGATTCTTCACCCATGTGAAGAAGTCACTCCTGAGTTAAGGGTCAAAATACATCACCGGCAGCTTGGTGATTCATACTACAAACGACTTAGAAAACTTGGAGTCACACAAAAACTAGTTAGTAGACAAAGTTCGACAAGTGGGGTCGTTCTTGTCCTTCGAATGAAATGAGAGCTCACGGAAATATTAAATAGTGAAGGAATCGGAGATTCAGAGTCAGAGGAGTAATGGCGCAAGGTATGTAGGCTCATTTATATTTTATTTATTTATTTAATAATTTATGTACACACAATATTAAAGAAAGAAGAAACATAACAAGAGGAAAAGTTTGTACAAAGGTACTGCTTATTTCTTAAGAAATTTCTTCCAGCAGACCTGAGAATCTAGTATGGATAAATAAAAAATGTGCAGTGATAAATTTACTTTAAAAGCAAAAAGCTTTCCTTCTCCTTTACACTTTCCTTCTCAGCAAAACACACGAAGAAACAGAACAATACTTATTAACACATAAAACCAGACACATCCAAAAGTGACATCTTACATACACTATTTGATACACGCATACATCTAAACGTAGTCAGTCGCACACGTTCACAAACTCCAAACATATAAACACCTTAACCACTCATGTGGCACATAAGTAGACCTTATTTTAAATAACAACTAAATAAACATTTTTATTGATTTGCACTCTGCTATGTTCTTTGTTAGATTTTAAACTGTAGTACTAACGCAAAAGAAACAATTTTATACATACTATAAGGGGGCAGGGGACTGTAGCTCCTTAATACAGACTATTACATAGCCTAGCTAGGAGAACAGAACGTCACCCTCACTATTTTTAACCTTAATTTTGTTATATGTTTTTCTTATGTGAACATTTAATGTACTATAAGCTTATTACCAATAAAGCTATTATTGTTAGTAAATTCGGTGCTACATAATATGTTAACTACAACGGAATTTGCTAATAAAGACTTACCCAGTAACTAATAATAGACACAAAAAGGAATTTAAAAGATATTGCAACGTCTTAACAGTTGTACTCAGAGAAATAAGAACATATATAATTAATGAGTACAGAGTACATTATGGGAGTAAAAAACTATTTTTTAACTGCAACACGCCTTGTCCTTTTGAAATCATCATTTTGCGGCGCTGAAGGAATTTGCCACTGCCGAGTTGACTCTTGCTGACAATCGGAACCAGAGGAATTTTGTTGTGGTTGTTTGGCATTATAGTCAGTTTGTGAAGAACTAACAGAAGAGGTAGTAATGGGATACTTGGCAACTAAAGCGCGAATGAATTTTCTCACTTCCTGCAAATGCTTTATTTAAATGGTCCCATCAAATGTCCACACATTCTTCATACCGAAGTGTTTGTAAACAACTATTCTTATCTTTGTCTTTTGTATAATATTGCCATAAGCTAAAACGAGACAGACCTAGTATTTATTTGAAGTAAACCAAAATCATAGAAAGTCGTTTCATAAGAAGAAATCCTCCTTGATAAGCGAATTCTTAATTAGACCGTGTAAACTGTCACTTGGTTGGTTGATTAATCTATCTCGCTCACGCCCATTTGATATGCTGTAGCTAAAACGAGAAGCACCTATTATTATAACGCGAAAATAGAAATTGTAATCTTACAAGAAGATATTTATCCTCGAAACGTCACTCCTTAATTTGTTCGTATTAGCTGTTATTTCAATCCAATCGTTTCCTGACTCACTACCACGGCCGGTAAGATCCCAGACTCTGACGCAACCGCCCTTAAGAAGAACATATGGCCATCAGCCAATAAATAATTTTGTATCCAGACGTGGCAATTCAAAATTAGAAATTGATAAAAGAATTATGAACCTTTTTATAATGGATCTTCAGCCATTTTGAATGGTGGAAGATCGTGGTTTTCGTGAATGAAAGGCGTTCGCATTTCCGAATTACACCATTCCCATAACAAAATTTTTGCCAACAATATGTTACCGGCAATTTACGAAAAAGTAAAGACAGATTTAAACGAATTTGTAGATACACAAGTTTAATCGATGTCTCACGATGGACATATGGATTCGATGATAGCCGGACACTACATTGAGAAGGAAGAGTTTGCATTAAATTCATTTCTTCTAGACTGTATACCTCAAATAGAAAGCCATACAGCAAAAAATATAGCTGACGCCATACGAGCAATATGTGACGGATGGAATGTAGCGGACAAAATCCTATTAGCTGTATCTGACAATGGCGCGAACATCAAAAGCGCCATCGAACGGGAACTCAGGTGGAAACATTTCCCATGTTACACCGCGATCTTAAGCTTAGCGGTCAACGACGCTCTAAAAACCGAAATATTGCGGAATTAATTTTAAAAATAAAAGAAGTAGTTCGGGACTTTAAGCAAAGCAACTTTGCTTGGTAAAAATTTAAAAAGTACCAGGAGCCATTGGGAGCCACACCTAAACGCCTTTTGCAAGACGATCCTATGAGGTGAAACTCATCTTATTATACGCTTCAAAGGTGTATGGAAGAAAAAGAGGCATTAAATAGCGCCATAATTAATTTAGGGCTGACCGCAAAAACAAGTTCCAAGGGGCTATTATGCGAAGAATTGTACCTGATTCTTCACCCATGTGAAGAAGTCACTCCTGAGTTAAGGGGTCAAAAATACATCACCGGCAGCTTGGTGATTCATACTACAAACGACTTAAAAAACTTGGAGTCACACAAAAACTAGTTAGTAGACAAAGTTCGACAAGTGGGGGTCGTTCTTGTCCTTCGAATGAAATGAGAGCTCACGGAAATATTAAATAGTGAAGGAATCGGAGATTCAGAGTCAGAGGAGTAATGGCGCAAGGTATGTAGGCTCATTTATATTTTATTTATTTATTTAATAATTTATGTACACACAATATTAAAGAAAGAAGAAACATAACAAGAGGAAAAGTTTGTACAAAGGTACTGCTTATTTCTTAAGAAATTTCTTCCAGCAGACCTGAGAATCTAGTATGGATAAATAAAAACATGTGCAGTGATAAATTAACATCATAAGAAACTAGGATTATCAATTACGTTTTCGGCCCTTTCTTGGAACATTAATAGTTTTCACCGAAGCAGTTTTAGGAGAAGAAGTGTTTTCATCGTAAGGACTCGGGAACTGCGAAATAAGTAATCCCAGTTCTCCCATGGATCAATCTTTCGCCTGGATTTATCGGGAAGGATTATGGTAATTTTGACTTCAGTTGTTCAACACTGTTTGACACCAAAGTGATTCCGGGCTGTAGTAAACACACGATGCCCAGACTTGGTCAGGAATTCAGAAACGGTTATGCCAGTGCCTTTCAAAGAGGTTACGATGTCCCATACGAGGTGACGGTGCTCCATGTGGAGAAATCATACTAGAACAGGGCGAATCTTATTCCCTGACGAGCCTTGTCGGTGGCAAACATGTATATGTCCTAAAGATACATCTGATAGCTGTAAATGATTGTTAAATATTTTGTGCACCACATCATGTAGTTTTTCTTTTGTTTCTCAGGGTTCCTATGAAGAAGTAGCACTACTCTTCTTATAGCAATTGTTGGTGATGGAGATTGAAAACCTATCCAGTAATGGCGTCCTGAACTGCCAATGAGGACAGAACACGATGAAGTGAAAGTGCGTGCTGATTGGTCTATTTTTATTGTACCCACACCCCGCTATCCTTGGTCTCTGTAGATTTTTTTTTAGATTACACTCGCCATTTTGTCATTCACATGAGCATTGCATTTTTAATTTATAAAATTCCCTATCCATCCAGCCAAGTAGGAAAGTCAGCAAAATACAGGGTGGGCCAAGAATTCGTTAACATTCAAATGTAACTTACCGCGCAAACTATTGCCGCGCGGGGCGCGGTCGCGGGCTGGGGCACTAGCTCGCTTGTTGGAAATTTAGTCGCAATGGATCGCTTCACGGGGCCGCAACGCGCTTACTGCGTGAAACAGTTTTATTTAAACGACTTTTCGCTCATTACTGAGAGACGCTTATTTCGCGTTGAATATGGTTTACACGACTTAAGTCAGTGTCCAAGTGCTCCTTTAATAAAGAAATGGGTGAAGAAGTTCGAAGAGACAGGATCTACACTAAATGTGAAACAAACCGGCGGCCCACGGACTTCTCGGAGCGAGAGAACGTGCAGCTTCTGTTCGACGTGATCCAGATTTATCGACACGTAAACGTTCGGCTGAATTAGGATTATCCCGCACATCATTACGCCGTATTTTGAAATTAGATTTGAAATTACATCCATATACGATCCAGCTAGTGCAAGAACTAAACCCTAATGATTTAAATTTGCGTAAGTCATATCCCGAAACAATGTTAACTCGTTTCAGTAATTTTCACAACATCTTATTTTCTGATGAAGCCCATTTCCATCTAAATGGACATGTAAACAAACAGAATTGCAGGTATTGGAGTATCGAAAATCCTAAAGCTAAACATGAGAGGCCACTTCACTTTCCTAAGGTGCAAAAGGAATCATCGGACCTTACTTTTTGAAGATTCTCGAGGCCGTTCAGTTACTGTTAATTCTGCCGAGTATGTGAAAATGTTATGGGAGTTCTTTGCATCGATGCTACTGGAATTTGCTGGCTATAATCGTAACACATGGTTTCAACAAGATGGAGTCACGTGTCACACATTGAACGAGTCCTTGTCGGTGGTCAAAGACATGTTTCCGGAAAAGCTGATATCCAGACGGGGTGACATCCCATGGCCACCCAGAAGTCCAGATCTATCCCCAAAAGACTTCTTTTTATGGGGTTATTTAAAGAAAAAATCATCGAAGAGATGTCGGTGTCAGTAATCATATATAATATGGCTAGACCACATTTTTATTCAAGCATTTCTATATGTAAATATATTTAATTTAAAGTATTACAACATACTCTAAAATATTGTTTTTCAAGTCATTGAATAAATTGAGAATGATAACAGAGATTTGATGCTCCAACCGTTTAGAACCTGTCCCTTCTTCGTCACACACAGCAGTTACATATGTAAAAGTCATTGCGTGCCTTGCGCCAGTGTCATCTGCAGTACCAATTGAAAGTGAAAATAGGAACAGGCAACAGAATAATCAAAGACGCCGGCGGGATCGGTTTACTGCAGAAGATGCAAGAAGGGCTTTAGTTAACACTACAACATTGCGGGCTTAATGTAAGACAATTATTCATTTTACATACAGTAATGTTACAACACCGTAATACCATATACATCAAATTAACTAAACGTAGGAAGGATAAAGTCTGCAGTATTCCGATAGTTAATTCCATCTTTGCAAAAAGATTTTTTACGTACCTCGGTCCTTTTCTTTATAATAAAATCAACCACGACACAAATTTATGATATGTGTTACTTTAAAAGCAAAAAAGCTTTCCTTCTCCTTTACACTTTCCTTCTCAGCAAAACATACGAAGAAACAGAACAATACTTATTAACACATAAAACCAGACACATCCAAAAGTGACATCTTACATACACTATTTGATACACGCATACATCTAAACGTAGTCAGTCGCACACGTGCACAAACTCCAAACATATAAACACCTTAACCACTCATGTGGCACATAAGTAGACCTTATTTTAAATAACAACTAAATAAACATTTTTATTGATTTGCACTCTGCTATGTTCTTTGTTAAATTTTAAACTGTAGTACTAACGCAAAAGAAACAATTGTATACATACTATAAGGGGGCAGGGGACTGTAGCTCCTTAATACAAACTATTACATAGCCTAGCTAGGAGAACAGAACGTCACCCTCACTATTTTTAACCTTAATTTTGTTATATGTTTTTCTTATGTGAACATTTAATGTACTATAAGTTTATTACCAATAAAGCTATTATTGTTAGTAAATTCGGTGCTACATAATATGTTAACTACAACGGAATTTGCTAATAAAGACTTACCCAGTAACTAATAATAGACACAAAAAGGAATTTAAAAGATATTGCAACGTCTTAACAGTTGTACTCAGAGAAATAAGAACATATATAATTAATGAGTACAGAGTACATTATGGGAGTAAAAAACTATTTTTTAACTGCAACACGCCTTGTCCTTTTGAAATCATCATTTTGCGGCGCTGAAGGAATTTGCCACTGCCGAGTTGACTCTTGCTGACAATCGGAACCAGAGGAATTTTGTTGTGGTTGTTTGGCATTATAGTCAGTTTGTGAAGAACTAACAGAAGAGGTAGTAATGGGATACTTGGCAACTAAAGCGCGAATGAATTTTCTCACTTCCTGCAAATGCTTTATTTAAATGGTCCCATCAAATGTCCACACATTCTTCATACCGAAGTGTTTGTAAACAACTATTCTTATCTTTGTCTTTTGTATAATATTGCCATAAGCTAAAACGAGACAGACCTAGTATTTATTTGAAGTAAACCAAAATCATAGAAAGTCGTTTCATAAGAAGAAATCCTCCTTGATAAGCGAATTCTTAATTAGACCGTGTAAACTGTCACTTGGTTGGTTGATTAATCTATCTCGCTCACGCCCATTTGATATGCTGTAGCTAAAACGAGAAGCACCTATTATTATAAAAATTCCCTATCCATCCAGCCAAGTAGGAAAGTCAGCAAAATACAGGGTGGGTCAAGAATTCGTTAACATTCAAATGTAACTTACCGCGCAAACTATTGCCGCGCGGGTACAGTCATGAGGCTGGGGCACTAGCTCGCTTGTTGGAAATTTAGTCGCAATGGATCGCTTCACGGGGCGCAACGCTTACTGCGTGAAACAGTTTTATTTAAACGACTTTTCGCTCATTACTGAGAGACGCTTATTTCGCGTTGAATATGGTTTACACGACTTAAGTCAGTGTCCAAGTGCTCCTTTAATAAAGAAATGAGTGAAGAAGTTCGAAGAGACAGGATCTGCACTAAATATGAAACAAACCGGCGGCCCACGGACTTCTCAGGCGAGAGAACGTGCAGCTTCTGTTCGACGTGATCCAGATTTATCGACACGCAAACGTTCGGCTGAATTAGGATTATCCGCACATCATTACGCCGTATTTTGAAATTAGATTTGAAATTACATCCATATACGATCCAGCTAGTGCAAGAACTAAACCCTAATGATTTAAATTTGCGTAAGTCATATCCCGAAACAATGTTAACTCGTTTCAGTAATTTTCACAACATCTTATTTTCTGATGAAGCCCATTTCCATCTAAATGGACATGTAAACAAACAGAATTGCAGGTATTGGGTATCGAAAATCCTAAAGCTAAACATGAGAGGCCACTTCACTTTCCTAAGGTGCAAAAGGAATCAGCGGACCTTACTTTTTGAAGATTCTCGAGGCCGTTCAGTTACTGTTAATTCTGCCGAGTATGTGAAAATGTTATGGGAGTTCTTTGCATCGATGCTACTGGAATTTGCTGGCTATAATCGTAACACATGGTTTCAACAAGATGGAGTCACGTGTCACACATCGAACGAGTCCTTGTCGGTGGTCAAAGACATGTTTCCGGAAAAAGCTGATATCCAGACGGGGTGACATCCCATGGCCACCCAGAAGTCCAGATCTATCCCCAAAAGACTTCTTTTTATGGGGTTATTTAAAGAAAAATCATCGAAGAGATGTCGGTGTCAGTAATCATATATAATATGGCTAGACCACATTTTTATTCAAGCATTTCTATATGTAAATATATTTAATTTAAAGTATTACAACATACTACATATTACAAACTAAACAATACCTATACTCGTGTCAAGGCGTCATCTGGGAACTGGAGCACACTCAGTATAATGCCATGAAAATTTTTTTTTTCCGTGGCGCTGATTTTCAGTGTGTCCAACTAGTGACTCGCCGAAATCAGTGCTATATGTATACTCATTATCTTTTAAACACAAAATTATGCTGACAAAATTATGCATTCAAATGCTCTTAGAAGGGTTCGTATTGAACACTACAAAAGGGAAATTATTAAAATACTATAAAGGACTATATAATACAAAAGGGAAATTGTTAAAATACTATATAGTGCTATATAACAAAGTGACCAGATAATTTGTAAAAAAAAATATATGTAATTATTGAAGAATATAAAGAATATAACAAGACAAAACAAAAGCCGCATTCAAGAGGACGATTTTAATGCTGCGTTGTTAAAAATCTATGACGATGAGGTACGTCATTGTGCAAAGCTTTATAAACTTTGATCAAACTTAATCTGACTTTGCAGTAATTGTGTTCTGTATTTATTTTTAAATGTATGCACTGCTTTCAGATTTCGCAAAGGAGGCGGTATGTCGTTCCAGCACTTGGATGCGGCGTATTTGAAACTTCCTCGGAAAGCGTGAGTGCGGTGACGAAAGTGTGAGTAGGCACGACGAGAGTATTCCCTCTACTACGCGTATTGTAAGTTTTTACATCACGTGACCATATGAGTTGTCAGCCAGATAAGGAGGTGTTTTATTTTTTAATACCCCGAATAGGAGAGTTGCCATGTGCAGATTTCGACGATATTCCATTTTTAACATTTTGGCATTGTTAATTTAAGGGGTGACGTGCGTGCGTGGCGGTATTGTAAAACTAAATCTTGCACATGCATTTTGAACACGTTGCACTAGACGTCGCGACCGCGCTAAAAGTCTCGGGCCATATACAATGTCCATATAATTAAATTTTGAAAGGACAAGAGTGTCACACAATTTTACCCGAATATCTGTATTTAAAAACTCCCTTATTTGATAAAGAACCTTAAGTCTATAAAAGCAGTTTCTGCTAGTACTTTGGATGTGGTTCTCAAACTGTAGTTTGTCATCCATTAGTAAACCCAGATTGCGAATCTCATTTACACGTTCTACGACTTCCCCTCGAATTTGGATGCATGCCCCTCTTTCTGATATATTTTTTATTTGATTTTTAGAACCCATAATTAGTAGTTTAGATTTAGTTCCGTTTAGTACAAGGCAGTTTGAGTCGCACCACGCGGCTGTACTTTCGAGGTCTTCGTTGATTTTATTAACGACTTCTTGAGTATCACGCGGATTACATGCCATATAGACTTGCAAATCATCTGCGTATGAATGAAATTTACAGTGCTTAATGTTTTTTACTGAGTCGGCACTGTAAACTGAAAACAATATTGGAGCCAGGTTTGATCCCTGGGGCGCACCGGCTTTGATTTTTTTTGATTGCGAACGTATTAATGTTCCTCGGCTATCGCTCAGTTCTACAGTTTGTAGTCGGTTTTTAAAGTAACTATCGAACCATTGTATGGCGCTGCTACTGAATCCATAGTAATGAAGCTTTGATAAGAGAAGGAACATTTATACAGTCAAATGCACGAGAAAATCTAGTAATACTAGTATTGTGCCTTTTCCTTCATCTTGAGCGGTTAGTACATCGTCAGTTAGTTGGGCTAGGGCCGTCGTGGTGCTATGGTTCTTCCGAAATCCCGACTGCATTTCCGGTAGAATTTTTTTTTCTATCTAAATACACAGCTGTTCTGCAACAATTTTTTCAATAATTTTAGAGACACAGGGGAGAATACTGGTGGGCCGAAGGTCTTTTTCAGACAAAGGATTTGAGTTCTTAGGTATGGGTTTGACTAACGCATGTTGCCATAATGTCGGATAGGTTTTAGAGTTAATGGATTTGTTCACCATAGCAGTAATAGTTGGTAGTGTTTTCGGAAGGGTCATACGGAGCATATCGAGAGAGATCCCATCAATGCCTATGGCTTTAGATTTTAAACTTTTAATGAATTTTTGTACGTCTAATTCATTTACCTCCTTTATCTCAAATATGTCATTAACACAGCAGTGGAACTCAAAGTACGTTAAATATGACAACGAGACGTTTCTATTTCCAGGCACGTTTAAAAAGTAGTCGTTTATTTTATTTGGATCATTAAACAAGTCTATTGGGATATTGTGTTTTGGTTTTATCTTAACATTGGACTTTATATGTTTCCACATTGAAATGGGATTATTTATATTTAAATGCTACTATTTATTTAAGTTATTTAAATGCTACTACAGTCGACCAGAAAGTTGAGCTGTTCAACTCTTTCCTCATAGGCCTTTATGACATACATGCTCCGATTAAGCCAACAAAAATAAAACAGTTACCTACGCCATGGCTAACAGATGACCTTAAAACCTTATAAGGAAAAAGGCTTTGCGAAAAGTAAACTCAAAGCCGATTATTCGGAAAAATCTACGCAAGTATAATAAAGTTCGAATCGCTGCAACACATCGTGTAGAGATGCACAACGACGCTACATTCATAAATCTGTCGAAAACGGCGACCCTGCTAAAGTTTGGAAATTTCTACAATCGCTTGGAGTTGGTAAAGCACCTCATATTTCACCTTATCATAATATTGATATTGAACTTCACAACCAATATTTCACCTCTTCGAGTACATTAGGCAGCTCTGACAAAAAACGCATGCTGAATATTCTTTTTTTTATGCCAACTCCCGATTTTCCACCGTTTAATTTCACTGCTTTCACTAGTTCACTTCCTAAATTTTGTGGAAATTTTGGCATAGCAAAATTGTAAATATTTCCTAATACTTCTATAGAAAGTGACATTTCTGATATTATACATTATGTATAGGAATTGTTTTATAATAAGATTATAACTGTCATAGAACTATCTCAAGGAAAATTCGAGTTTATGGGCGAAAATAAGACCATTCAGGATTGCCTGACAAATTAATTTTGCAAATGTCCGCCGATAGCCCGAATTTTTATCATTCCTCCTTTCACGTCAAAGCAGTGTCGCTGTGGAATTCGCTCCCCGGTTGACATAAGGAGGGCTCAGAACCTTGAAATATTTAAAAATAAAATCAAACTGCAATATTTAGGCAAATAAATGGGATAATTTTGAATTTTTCCTTTTTGTTTGTTATTTTACGATCGAACATTATATGTACATATGTATAGTGGGTGGAGTGGAGGGTTGTAGTCTGTGACATCCGCGGTGACCGGCCGTATTGGGAGACGTTGAGAGGTCGCTGCTAGATGTCATACATTGGCAGATGAGGTGCTATCTGACTTATGACGTAAAGGAGAACTAGATATTGTGCTCTTATCTTTGTTTTTGATTAGATATTGATCCATTTTATTTTTCTTCATCGTGTATATTACCTTCTCTTTCTTATGCGTCACAAAGATGGATATTCAACAGATACACTAGTAATAAAAACAAACCACACAAAGAGCCATGGAGCGGAGCGCTCTGAATTTAAAGTTGAAATACAAAAGGACAAATATATATGTGAGAAATACAACAAGTGTTATAGATGCTCCACAACACTGCAAAAAATTAAAATGGAGATGGACTGGCCATGTTGCACATATGAACAGTACTAGATGGACAAAAAGCTACTAACTTTGGAAAGGGCCATCAAGAAAAGAGGCAGACCAAATAAGAGATGGCTCGACTAAATAATAAAAACAGCGGGAAATAACTGGATGGAACTTGCAATGGATAGAGATAAGTGGAGAAAAATGGAGGAGGCCTTTACTCAGTAGGGAGGTGCTTAATAATAGTGATTGGTTATGCATGTTATATTTAATAATATTTTTTTTGTATTTTTGTAAATTTATAATTCGAGTTGATTTTATTGTAATTTAAAATGTAATCTATTTCCATCTCTCGAATTGTAATAAATATAAAATTATGTAATTTCTATTAAGGAATAAACAAGGCTTATTATTATATTATAAAGTGTTTTGATATTGTGAGCCCACAAAAGAGCGACATTTTTTGTGACAAGGTCACACAATAAATCCCCCTCTGGGCATCCGAGCGTGGGTGCCCAGAGGAGGATTCTCCAGCACCCGTGATGCTGGGATAGATTTTTTTCTTCCGCTACCATGTTTTGGGGAAGGGGGGGGGGGGTTGTGGGCCTCCGGTTACCTGCACTCACCAAACGAAACGCAGAAGTTTGTTACACTTCTACTTCACGCCGGTATTCTGTGAGGTCGTCGTACTTCCCCGGTCGAGGCGGCCCATTCATTCAACAACAAAAGCTGATGCGTGGCTCTACCACTGGTGAAAAACATTTAGAAGTCTTACGTTTAGGATCGAACCACTTAGAATTCTAATATAGGTGCGAGTATAACAAACTTGTAATTTTAACTATTTACTTAATAGTGTATATAAAAATTGTAACAAACCTATATTATTACTTACGTCTTTTTAGTATAAAGCAAAAGAAGTCAAAAAGGTCTGTTTTATCCTATTCTCTTTTTTTCCCGTGCGACAGTTATCTATTTATCAGTTGCACATTTTACATTATTCCAGTAGCATATTTTATCAAGATTCCAATGGTATAATAGTTCCACAATAGGTTCATAGTTTACTCAACAATAGCATTTTACTAAAGGTGGTACGCCCCGGCTATTTCAAACCGTCAATTACACCATCTACTGTCCCAATAGAATCTTAATAACAAACACTTGAAGGGTGAAAAGTGTATTTCAAACCCCGCACAACAATTTTGGTGGCAACGGTGGGATCCGAATATTCCGGTTGTCTACATTATAAAGTTTAATACCATAGTCCGCTCAGGCTCCGCGTTTCCAGCCCAGACTTTTAAATGTGAAGTGCAGTGAAAGAGTAAAAGAAAATCCTTTCGTGAGGCCCAGAGTGTAGTTGGTCCGATGTATCCTGCTCGGAATACGGCTCCTCATCTGCGTACCAGTGGCAGCAATCTACGGAAGTTCTACGAAGCCGGGAAGCAGTAGTCTAAGTAATGCGCCTTTTTTACGAGTCGAATTCGAATATGATTTAGTTGCCGCTGAAGCTAATTATCATCGAGATTGCTATGCAAATTTTTTAAAACCTTCCACTGGAGCTAAAATGGGTCGTCCTAAAGACGAAGCTACGAATTTGGCAATGGAGGAAATATTTACTTACATTGAAAACAGCGATGACTGTCAGTTCACTTTGAACGAATTACAAAAGATTTGCATGGTTTGAATGGGGTCATTGTAGAAGCGTGCTCGTCGCGACCCCTGCCAGCCCTTTTCAGGGCTGCAATTCTATACAGCTGCGCACCCATGCCAACGAGGGTTAGGGCGTCCCCCCAAGGCGACGCACACCAGTTCGTCCCCGTTGGTGTGGAATGCAGCGAGCAAAGCGGCGATGGGGACCGCCACCAGTCATGCACAGCCCGACACGGCGGAAAGTGGATCGGAATGCAGAGTTGGCACGTGGAATGTTAGATGAGGCATGATAGATAAGACGAATGAGTTGATTGAAATAATGAAAGAAAGAGAATTAGATGTCATGTGTTTGTCGGAGACCAAGTGGAAGGGCAGCGGTACTGAAGAGCTCCCTGGCGGGGCGTTAGCCAGAGTTAATCGTTCTCGTTTGCGCCCGGGACCTGACCCTATGGTCCGGAGTCCCGGAGAGCGAGAGCGCCTGCCAGGGAGTGGGGGTGCTGCTGTCGTCTCGGTTGGTCGATGTTATGACTGAATATAAGGTTGTGAACTCGAGACTTCTCTGAGTTCGCTTTAAATTGGGACTGACGAAGTTATTCCTTTTGGCTGTTTATGCGCCAGTAGCTTCGTCGTCCAGAGCTGAGCTTGAGGAGTTTTAGGAGAACGTAAGAGAAGTTCTAGATTTGGTTAGAGGAAAACAAAACAAAAGAATTTTTGTATGTGGTGATTTGAATGGATGGGTTGGTACCGCTCGGCCAGGGTACGAGTCGGTGCTTGGAATGTTTGGTGATAAAAGGGTTAACGATGCTGGCAAGCTTATACTGGCTGTATGCAAGGAAAAGCGTCTCCTTGTGACAAACACTATGTTTAGTCACAAGAAAATCCATATGTATACTAGAACAAGAGAGAATGAGAGAAGTATGATCGATTTATTCCTGGTGGATGACCGACTGCGTAAACAAGTGATGGATACGCGAGTGAGAGAGCGAGAGAGAGGTAGCATCCGAAGCTGGAAGCGGACAATAGGGATGAATATCAAGCAAGGGTAGCCGAAAAGCTGGACAGCATCGATGTCAGGAAAGAATGTGAGAAAGAAATATGGCAGAGCCTTAGAGATGGAATGGTTAGTACAGCGGAAGACGTGTGTGGAACTGTGAAAAGAGGTAGTGGTAAAAAGGGTGATGCATGGTTGAATAACGAAGCGAAAGAAGCAGTAAATAAGAAGAAGAAAGCATGGTTAGACTACTTGGCCTCTAGTAATGATAAGGATATGAGAGAGAAGAGGAAAGAAAGATATAAGCTCCAGAAAGTTCACACGAAAGCATTGATTGAGGAAGTGCGTGAAAGGAGTAGAATGGAAGCGGACGAAAGGTTGTCGCACAACTTCAAGGAGAACTCCAAACTCTTCTGGAAGAGGTTGGAAGGACCCGGAGTGGTGCGACAGCCTTAAGAATTAACAAAATGCTTTCGAGCACCAATGACGTCCTCTCAGAAAAATCGGACGTCATGCAGCGATGGATCGAATTTTATAGAGAGATGTATGCGTGTGATGATCTTAGTGAGGGATCCGGGGATGACCCCGTGACTGGTACACCAGACTCGGACCTCGATGACACTGAGGTCATCAGTATGAAAGAGATTGAATGTGCAATTCGAAGTTTGAAATGTGGTAAGGCTGCGGGATTAGACAGAGTTACTGCTGAAATGGTCAAGTATGGTGGGCCTCGCGTCTGGCACAGCTTTCATCTGCTGTGCAATTTGTGCTGGCGAACGGGGGCTGTTCCGGATGATTGGCGATCCGCGGTCATTGTGCCTAAAGGTAAAGGTTCACATTATGATTGCGGGTGCTATCGGGCGATCAGCTTGACCAGTATAGCAAGTAATGTTTACTCAAAGATTTCTATGGGAGGCACAATGCGGATTTAGACCTGGAAGAAGAAGACCGCAATATGGCAGGTTTGAGAGATGACCTTGTCTCAAAAATGGATAAGGGCGTGCTTCGATGGTTTGGGCACGTTGAGCGAATGAGTGAAGACCGAATGGTGAAGAAAATATATAGCGCGAAAGTTAATATTAAAAGGTGTCGAGGTAGACCGAGACTAACTTTCGAAGACCATGTGAGCAAATTGCTCGAAGAGGGGAGGGTCAAGAGTACTCGGATACCTAGATGTGCATGTATGAAGAAGATGATGAATCTGAAAGAAGCGAAAGAAGTATGTATGGATCGTGACACTTGGCGATCTGTTCTCTCTGGCTACCCCGTCAGGGATTGTGCGTGAAGATAAATAATAATAATAAATAATAGACCTGGAAGAGGATGCACGGATCAAATGGCTTCTGGTTGCTAACCAGAAGATTTTCTGTGCTTTGGATCTTGAGAGAGCATTTAATAAGGTTGTAAGGAGGAAAATGTGGGAACGCAATATGGCAGCTTTGAAAGATGACCTTGTCACAAAAATGGATAAGGGCGTGCTTCGATGGTTTGGGCACGTTGAGCGAATGAGTGAAGACCGAATGGTAAAGAAAATATATAGCGCGAAAGTTAAAAAGTGTCGAGGTAGACCGAGACTAACTTTCGAAGACCTTGTGAGCAAATTGCTCGAAGAGGGGAGGGTCAAGAGTACACGGATACCTAGACGTGAATCTGAAAGAAGTATGTACGGATCGTGACACTTGGCGATCTGTTCTCTCTGGCTACCCCGTCAGGGATTGTGCGTGAAGATAAACAATAATAAATAATAATAATACAATATTAACAAAAGGTTTGCAAAACTACGACTCTAGATAACAGAACGATGAAGCTACGACTAAAAGTAAAATTTGGTGATAAACTTATTATCACTGAGAAATCGGGAGCATCGACATTCATATGCTTAGTGGATAATCATCATGATATTTTGAATCAAGCCTTGTACGAAATAAAAAAATGAATAAAACAGAAGAACGATTGAGAGTCCTCGACGCAGCTGCAGTTATTATTCGCGAAGATATCAAACCGCAGTATTTGATAATTCTAACTACTCTCCACCAAGTCGCATGTTTGAATATTTAAATAATGAAATCTCAGAATCATTGACATATCTTGTGGAACGAGTGATTTAAAAAAATAAACGATCAAATTTAGATCATTTAAAATTAATATGCACAAATATTTGCCATTGTATCATGACTGCTGTTCGACCAAGGTCTTCTTCTTCTTTCAAGGAATCTAAATTACAATTAGGCCTCGCAGTTTTTTTTCATTGAAGGTTCGGGTCTAAACGTCTTATACAAATCTTTTCGGCTTTTGGTTTATGTGCTTCTTATAATGATACAATAATGTACGAGGCAGCAGCAGTTTTCCATCGTCCTCCTCAAGTCCTTCCACCAGAAAGCGGCACTCTTATTCAATACGTTGCAGATAATTCTGATATTAATGTAAATACGCTAGACGGCAATCACATGCTCCACATAATGGGTATTATTCAAATTGTTACTCCAAAACATTCAGTTTTACTAGAAAAACCTATGCCACGAATAAAAGAAACTTTTTCAGCAAATGATTTCAAGGCAAAGGCTAATGTGCCGATACAGACTTATACAAATGACGGCGTAGAAGGCTACAGTAAAATAAATGTTAAAGATTTTGTTTATGGAACTGAAACAGTATCGTTTCTCAAAAAAGTTGATGTAGGATGGTTTTATGGAAAATGGAAAAATGAGTCTTTACCCGGTTGGAATGGTTTTATTGAACGTTTAACAAATAATCATACGAATTATTCTAAATCTCAAATTTCATCTTTACCATTTATTCACCAACCAGCCAGTAACTATAATACTATCTAAACGACTTTACTTTGTGCATTAGAGAATGCAAAACGGTATGGCCACACTGTATGCATCGTGACTTTCGACCAGCCCCTGTATGCTAAAGCTCGAGAAATTGTATCAGCCGCACCTCAGGGCTCTGAATTATCAAAAATCATCATCATACTTGGAGGATTTCATTTACCGATGTCTTTTATGGGAGCAATTGGTCATATTATGCAAGGAAGCGGCATGAAAGAAGTTCTAGCAGAAATCTATGCGTCAAAATCATTAGAAAAAATTCTGAATGGTCATGCTTACGCAAGAGCTGTTCGAGCTCATACACTACTTCAGCTTACTTTGGCTTAATTATAATATTAAAAGAAGTTGAAATGAATGACATAATGGATGCAGATCTCATCGTAAATATCGAGCATATATACTCTTTCATACAATGATATTGAAAATGACCTTTTCCAGAGGTTAACCAAATTGTTTCTATTGCGAGTGGTGTGGTTGGTGACGATAAAATTAATTGTTATAAAGCTCGTGAAGTTGGACTTGCTTCTATGGCAAAAATGACAGGACTGACATTCAATAATATTAAATTAAAACGCGCTGATAAAGTTGTTCCTCTCTTAGCTATGACTAGTTCCATAAAAGTTCATGAAGATAAAGTACCTATTGACCCTGTATTATTGTTCCAACGCATGAGTATTACTGCAGCATTTCAAGATGAAATTGCAAAAAAAATTGGATATGACTTAGCTCCCTACCCTCTATCGTTATATGATGACATCGGGATGCATAAAACAAAATATCATAAATCATTTACGATTGTTTTGAAAAAGTAAATATTGATATTAACAAGACTAATGCGACATACATCATTGACGGAGGATACTACACCGCGAATAGCGAAGAAACATTCAACGTTATCTTAGATAAATATGTTCAATATGTACGTAGACATTTTGGTTCCAGAGTTACAGTCGTATTTGATGGCTATGATAATTGCACGAGAAATATCAAAGCTGCAGAACAACGTCGTCGAACTTTAGCAACATCTTCATCTTCTGATATTTTATTTGATGAACTTATGACAGTCCCAATCAGTCTACAGCAATTTCTTACAAATACCCACAACAAGTCTTGGTTCATTTCAATGTTGGAAGAAAAGTTTACGGCTGAAAATATATTGGTAAAACAAGCTAATAATGATGCTGATGTATTAATTATTGAAACAGCAATAGAGCAATTCAATTTGACAAATACAACTATTGTTGTTGGTGAAGATGTAGACTTACTTGTATTACTCACTGCTCGAACGCTCACTGAAAAAAAACTATTTTTTTCTTAAAACCACGAAAAGCTCAGCATCAATCAGATATATATTCATGAAAAGTTTATTTACTTTAGTAAAGTGAAAAGTTCATGTACTATTTTTACACGCAATAACTGGCTATGATACGACATCTGCATTTTACAGGAGGGGTAAAACAACAGTTTTCAAAATGTTTGAAAAACAAGATTTAATTCAATGTGCTGAAGTTTCTAAAAAGAGTAATTTAACTCAACAAGAAGTTATTAGCTACGGCATCCGCTTTTTTATTTCTATGTACGGAGCTCCCAAAAAAACTACCTGTTTAGATAAGCAGCGATATGCATGTTTCGTTAAAAATACTAAAAAAAAAACAAGTTCAATTAGCTTGTCTTCCTCCAACCTCAGTTGCTGCTCACCAACATCTTTTTCGAGTATATTACCAAGTTCAAGTGTGGCTTGGTTATTAGCTAGACCCTACAAACTGGGGTTGGAAGTTGGTCAACAATATATTAGAGCCAGTTCAAACTTTACTTCCACCTGCGCCGGAAAATGAACACTATTTTTTGCAACTGCAAAAAGGGATGCAGTGCTAAATGTGGTTGCAAAAAAGTCGGACTGTCTTGTTCTTTGGCATGCACAAATTGTCAAGGCCGGTCGTGCACTAATATTGAATCACAAACAATGGAGGGTTCGTTTGACTCCGACGAAGTATCATGCAATACATCGCTATTGACGCAATTTACTTGACTAATTTATCCAAAATGAAGATGAAGAAGAAGCAGGAGAAGAAGAACAAGAATTTGAAACTTACGAATAAGACGAATAAACTTCCACACTTTTTTTTCATTTACATCGCTTTTATCTTTCGCAATCTTTGAAAATTTCCGTTATTTTGCAATAGTTTTACATTAAACAGGATTACAACTGACCTGTGGAGTAGGCCTACTGGGGAAACCACATTGTTTATAATTATATTTTGAACAATTTCACTAAAATTCAGCTTGTTGGGACTTTACGTAACTTCACTCTCATTTTTTGGTGTAAATTGACCGGACTATTATGCGAAAGGCTCACATAAAAAGTTGTGAATTAAAAGACTTAAATATGCCTTTTTATAATTATAAAGTATAAAGTATACTTATATAAATATAAGTATAAAGAAAATTAATAAAAATATTACGTTATATTAACTCTCATCAAATAAAATATCTTTTATATAAAAGTTTCGTGTGTTATAGATAGACAACACATATTTTAAGTTTCTTTCAAAACGTAACACTGAGTTACTATTTAATAAATTATTTTTACGTAATCTAATCATTTTAATTTTACAATTTAAGTTTCTTTTACGTATTTTTTATTTGCTTGTATTATCATAAAATTTTATATGCATGTTTTATTTTTTTTAATTTTATTTTATTGCGTTTTAATTAATATTTTGTGTTTTGTTTATTCTATTATGTTCGCTTTTACTTTGTAAAGTTACATTTTTATTCTTTATATTTATATTCGCTGTAGTAATACCAATCCTCCCCTCGGAATCAAAACGATCAGGTCCGTCGGCTAGTAGTAAATCATACAATCGACAATTATATGAAGTAGATTTGATTTGATTCTAATAAAATTCAGGGAAAATAAACCCTTCGAGGGCTCTAGGGGCCCCTGTATTACAAATTGGCTAAATACCTTTATAACAAATTGCGATAACGCTTTCGAATTAGCTACAGAGAATCAAAAATTAATTTTTTTTTTAAATATATACTAAGTCAGCTTTAAGGCGAAGCGGAAATAGTCCACTCGATTAAAGCTTTTAGTGCATAGGAGAAATAAATATCTTCACGAATTTCCCAATACAGGGGTAGACAGAGGTCTAGGCTAGACAATTAAGTCCTTTCAACCCACCTTCCACCGAAGATTTTTCGGAGACAACGGGACAGGTGGTGAGCCCCTCGCTGTCTCTCGACTCGAATTCCGATCATCCAACCACTCGGCTATTGTGATTTTAGTGTATGGGATCAACTCAAAGATTTCCTAAAACCCCTGTTTAGTCAACGCAAACATTACGCACATTTAGTAACAGAGCTACAGGAAAGCAAACAATTAATGTAGGAAAATGTAAACCAATTTGCACTTAAAATAGAAACAGTCTTAGTCCAACTATTAATAGAAATCTCTTTAAACCCATCTAAAAAACTGGAAGGACCAGTTTTTTAGTTCGAATAGCGGCCATGGAAGACCTTGCCCTTCATTATTTCCTTATGGGTTTACACCCACGTATTTCCAATATAGTGAGGTGCAAATCACCAAAACATTAAATGAAGATCACCAAGAACACATACTTTTTATATATTCCGCGTTGCATGCACTGCACTATACACTACACTTATAGCATGTGCACTGTGGCAGCCGTCCGAGTTACCTCGAAGTGCGGGCCGGCCTGAAAACCAGTGTCGGGATCAGAGCAATTGGTGTTCCTGTATCTCGATTTTTACTGAGTCCTGTCCATTTCACGATCTTATGCTGCTACACTGACTCATTTTATATTATTTTTACATTTTTCTTAATTTAGTGAAATATTGTTTTATTTTCTGTGTGATTCCAATTTTTTGCTTTGTATCTATTGTGATTAGACCGTGAATAAATGTTTTTCATTTTTTATTTCTTCTTTCTTAATTATTGACATGGTGGTCTTCCCCGTTGCTGTCATTAGGCCTTCTGTTTGTGTCGCACAATGGGAGCTTACTCACCAGGCCACTTTTTATTCGCTTAAGTTTTTTTTTATAATGCTATATTAAGAATTTATATATTATGTAGGATGTGTAAATGAGTGAGAGAAAGGATAAGTGAGACTAAGAGGGAAGATATGACATAATGATTGATTGAGATGAATGAGATGAGATAGAATGATGTGTGAGGGAGAGAGGAGACGAATGGCGTACGTGAAAGGAAGAAGAAAGTGATAAGACGAAATTAATATTCTAAAATAGTAAAAGTGAAAATAAAAGACTGAAGTGAGTTGAAAAACCAATTATTTCATTTAATCAGGATAATCCCTACAAATTTTGGGGCTCGTCCGGGATCATCCCAAAATTTTTACGACGTGACCGGCGTGGTTTTTTTTCATAACCTCAAAGACGAAAAGACGAATAAACCAAAGAAGACGATACAATCACAATGACGACGGAATCAGAAAAGACGACTGATAAGACGGAAAAACCGGAGAAGTTGTTTGCAACCTATTTAGACGGATTCTACAACATAACCAAATTCAACGGCGATGACGATACCTATTCTGCTGTGAAGTGGGCAGAAGACATTGAGGACAACGCAGAAATATTCAATTGGACACCTCAGCAGCAGCTCATTATTGCAAGAAGATCACTAGAAGGTACAGCAGCACTATGGTTAAAGACGGAGAAGGTGTTCAAAGGCTTCAAAGAACTGAAAGCGGCATTGTTACAAGAGTTCCCTGAAAAGATCAACAGCAAAGAGATGCATGAGCTGATGGCAGCTAGGAAGAAGGAACCTGGTGAAACCTACATGCAGTACATGCTAAAGATGAAGGAGATGGGCAAGCGCGCTAGGTTCAATGACAATGTGGCAATACAGTACATTGTTGAGGGCATTCAAGATAGTGAAGTAAACAAGACTATATGGCGCTGTTACATACTCAGTACTCAAAGATAGATTAAAGCTGTATGAACAAATGAAGGAGAGGTCAGAGGCTAAAAGAAGCTCTGCACCAAAGGAGACCAGCGAGCGACAAGGTTCGAGACGACCAACGACGAGTGGCAAACAGCAGACAGGTGGTCAGCAGCGGAGACGGTGCTACAACTGTGGGGAGAATGACCATATGGCGAGCGACTGTCCCACAGGAATCAAGTGTTTTCGCTGTAATGCATTCGGACATTTGAGTAAGCATTGCAAAGTCGAGGTTCCACAATCCTCCGCTAGACGTGATGGCGCTGTTGGCAGCGGAAGCGGCGGAAATGCATTCAAATTTGGCGGCGCCGGAGTGCCAGCCAATAAGACGACGCCTCGAAGATTCGACCAACCAAACATGAAGCCGAGGGCGGCCATGTTTGCAAGTGATTGTCAAAACACGACAACAGCCAATGAGGAGCGAGAGTTCACGTTTGACAATGAAAACGGAGAACATGGCGGAATGTTTCACATTCAAAACAATAACAAAGACGAGTTTAAGTTGAAAGTGCAGAAAAACCCATGAAAATGATGGAAATGTGTGGTTTTCAAGTCAAGACATTACTAGACACAGGATCATGTGCGAATCTAGTGGCCGACGACCAGTTTATGGCGTTTAACATCGAGAAATACGACGACAACTTGGTGATATCTGGACTTGGCCAAACAAAGGTGAAATCGAGCGGACAGTTTCGTGCTAACGTGACGATCGACGGAGAGCTCTACGAAGACGTGACATTCCATGTAGTGCCTAGAGACTGTATGCCGTTCACGGTTATTTTAGGGCAAGAATTTCTGAGTGAATTAGTGATGGTGTTATGTGATGGAGAGGCGAAGTTGTACTGAAAGATGATGAATGGTGGAAGAGAGTTGATTGTTTTGCTAACCAAATTGAGTTAACAGGTTGTGCAGCAGGTGTAAACACTGAGAGCAGGTGGAGCAAATGGTATTGATTACAAACCGTGCCAAACTAAAGAAGCACCAGTACAATTGAAGATTGTGTTGAAGACCGACATCCCAGTTGCCCAACGCCCACGACGGCTGGCGTTGACGGAGCAAAAGTTAGTGGAAGACCAGGTAGAGGAGTGGATAGAGAAAGGCATTGCGCGGGTAAGTTTTTCTGAATATGCTAGTCCCCTGGTGTTGGTCAAGAAGAAAGATGACACTACTAGAGTCTGTGTCGACTACAGGCTACTAAACAAGAAGATTCTTAAAGATGAATTCCTTTGCCAATCATAGATGACGTGATTGACAAACTGAAAGACGGCAAGATATTTAGCGTATTAGATCTCAAAACGGATTTTTCATTTGAAAGTGAGCGAGGAGTCAGTGCCATACACATCATTTGTGACGCATCATGGGCAGTTCGAATTTCTGAGGGCACCATTTGGATTGACTTCATCGCCTAAGTGTTTCATGAGATTTATAACGATTATATTCAGAGATCTAATAGCAAAGAATGTGATGATGATATTTATAGACGATATTATTATTCCAGCAATCAGCGAGGTCGAAGCCGTGGAACAGCAAGTTCTGAATGTGGCAGCTGATTATGGTCTAGAGATAAATTGGAAGAAGGCAAGGCTTTTAAATGAAGAGATTGAGTTCCTAGGACATCGTATCAAAGACGGAGAAGTACGACCCAGCCGTGAGAAGATAGACGCTGTGGTGAGATTCCCAGAACCAAAGAACACAAAACAGGTGATGAGTTTTATTGGATTAACTTCATACTTCAGAAAGTATATCAAAGACTACGCAAAGATTGCAAAACCATTGACGGATTTACTCAGAAAGGATGACAGATTTAATTTTGGTGGAGAATAAAGATGTGCGTTCAATGAATTGAAGCAGAAGTTGAGGACAGATCCAGTGTTGAAGATCTATAATCCCAGACTACCTACGGAGTTGCACACAGACGCATCTAGCCAAGCTTTAGCCGCAATACTATTGCAAAGACATGCCGATGGTGACCTACACCCAGTACACTACATGAGTCATAAAACAAGTGATGCAGAGAGCCGGTATAGCAGCTATGAGCTAGAAGCATTAGCTGTTATTCAAGGAGTGAAGAAGTTTAGACAATACCTGTACGGAGTACACTTCAAGATAGTGACAGACTGCAAGGCATTCGAAATGACACTGAGAAAGAAAGATTTATCTCCAAAAGTGGCAAGATGGGCTTTGTTTTTAGACGAGTATGATTTCGAAATAGAGCACAGAGCAGGAACGAAGATGAAGCATGCTGATGCACTGAGCAGAAACCCATGCGTGCTAGCTATAACAAGCTTACATGACGAGATGAGACACAATGAAGAATCAGACGATGAGCTGAATGCTATCAGAACGATTATACTACAGGACGGACAATACAACGACTACTGGATGGACAATGGAATTATTTACAAAGGAGATCAGAAGCAGATGGTGGTACCAAGATCTATGGAGAAGGAAATAATCAAAAAGATTCATGAGAATGGGCATTTTGCTACAAGAAAGATGAAAGAAGCCATAAATAAAGACTATTACATAAAGAACCTTGACAAGAGAATTGAAGAAGTCATACATAGTTGTATCCCGTGCCTATTGGCTACAAGAAAGGCCGGCAAAGCAGAAGGATTTTCAGATATGAAAGCAGGATGGCCGAGTGTAGGATGTGTAAATGAGTGAGAGAAAGGATAAGTGAGACTAAGAGGGAAGATATGACATAATGATTGATTGAGATGAATGAGATGAGATAGAATGATGTGTGAGGGAGAGAGGAGACGAATGGCGTACGTGAAAGGAAGAAGAAAGTGATAAGACGAAATTAATATTCTAAAATAGTAAAAGTGAAAATAAAAGACTGAAGTGAGTTGAAAAACCAATTATTTCATTTAATCAGGATAATCCCTACATTACTGACTATATTTTTTACTTGCTATTTTCCTTTATGGTAAATATTTTGATGTGATATTTTGATTTGAAATAGTAAGATTTATGCAACTATATTAATCTACCTTTTGAAATTATTATATACGTTAATTGTACCACTTTCCCCATTTTATTTTATACACTTTCCCCATATTATTTTGAACACATTTCAAACAATTACATAGTTTATTCAAACATAAAAGGGTGTCAAGGTCTGATAGTGATTCTTCTAAGCAACTCGCTGAACTAATAACTAAACGTAGCTCGATTAAGGACCAAATTACGAAATTTAGGAACTATTTAGAAAGATTACGTGCCAGTGAAAGTCTTTCGTCAATTGAACTAGCAGAACTTTCCTTTAAATTGAGTGGATTTGACCAACAAATTTGACAACTTACAATGCGATATAGAAGTTTATAATCGCAACAATTTATCAGTTGAGTCAGAGGAAAGAGATAGGATTGAAGACGATATCGTTAGTAGTCTGGCTTCAGCCCAGGATTTGATAAGAAATTCCGGCAAGGATACTCATCCGACTTCCGATCTAAATACCTCGCACAACGTCACTCATTGTAATTTTTATCATAGTGAAACTAACTTTAAATTACCGCAAATACTAGTATGTAAATTCGATGGCACCTTTTTTAAATGGCTTGAATTTCGTGACACGTTTATTTCTATAATATATAATAATGAACGCATTAGTCCTATAAACAAATTTCACTATTTAGTGTCTTGAAGGAGAAGCGGCGCTAGTTATTACTAATTAAGAGGTATCGGCGGCAAATTATAACGAGGCTTGGCGCCTATTATTCGAACGTTACGATGACAAACGAATGCTTATTAATTATCATCTTAATTCGCTATTTAACATTCAACCTGTAGGCCGAGAATCTGAGAGATCACTACGTTTTCTAGTCGACCACATTACCAAAAATCTTTGCACCTTAAATAGCCTAGGTAAAGATACAGATAAATGAGATATTTTAATTATACATTTGGTTGCATCTAAACTAGACCGGCAAACTCTTGTAAGGTGGGAAGAGAAGCGTAGTTTATTGGACGATTTGCCTACCTTATACTTATTTAACAAATTCTTAACTGACCGGCCTCTGTCCTCGAGGCTATTAACCGCTCTAAGCCTAAAAATATTTCAAGGCCCAGCCTTTCTAGGCCATCAGGTTTTTCTGGTTTCGAAACGGAGAATCTACCAGTTAAATCATTTGCCACTACGAGTGGAAATGAATCTAGTCTTTCTTTCCCTAGTTCTTTTGTGTGTTCGGTTTGTCGAGATCCCACCGAATTTATGATTATCCGATTTTTAAAGATATGAATCTATCGGAGCGCCAAACTAAGGTGAATCAGCTTAAACTTTGCCTCAATTGCTTGCGCTATGGTCATAATGTGCGTCAATGTAAATTAGGGCCTTGCAAGGAATGTAAGAAGAGGCAGCTGCAGTTGGCTCCAGCGACATCAATTGCTATACCTCTGACACCCTAGTTAACTTCACCAGTGTGCCCTCTCGTCAAGTACTCTTATCAACTGCTCTACTTGACGCAGTTGATCCAATTACAAACAAAACGGTTCTAGTTCGCGCTCTTCTTGATTGTGGTAGTCAGTCATCATTTTTAAGCCTCTCCTTACAGAGACGACTATCTTTAAAAACTAACTCTGTTGACGCCATTAATGTCGTAGGCATTGGAAACTGCTCTACCACAAAGGCCAATAAAACATGCCTAGAGTGTTTTACTTTATATTCAATCTTCTGTCTCTAAAGTTCTCGCATCGGGGTGTTTTCCTTTGAGAATGTATCGGTCTAATTGTAAAGCAGTGCTTGATACGGTAATTCACAAACAAACAGCGACCTATGTATAACGTTGTCTTTGTATCACGTTGTCTCGAAAATATCTTCGGTGGAAGGTGGGTCGAAGGGACTTAATTGTCTAGACTAGACCTCTGTCTACCCCTGTATTGGGAATGGCGTGAAGATATTTATTTATTTATTCTAGTACTCTAGGCTTGGGTTGAAACTCTGCCACCGACCTATTACATTTCAAAATTATTAATTTCTCAG
Source organism: Sericinus montela (assembly GCA_029286605.1). NCBI lineage: Eukaryota > Metazoa > Arthropoda > Insecta > Lepidoptera > Papilionidae > Sericinus > Sericinus montela. Next base: position 14,427 of record JAGSMR010000301.1, on the reverse strand, counting down.
TACCAAACCAACTCGTCACCAAGCGCTCTATTCTATCTATATCCTTCAAGATTTTTGATCCTCTTAGTCTCCTAAGTCCATTTTCAATATTGCCCAAGTTATTACTTCAACAAGTTTGGATCGATAAGGTTGAGTGATATGAGCCTGTCGACGACAAGACATTGGAAAAATGGAACAATTTTGTTGGCCATATCAATTCTCTTGCCACAATTGAAATACCTCGACTTGTGTTATGCTTTAAGCCAAACATAGTGGAGCTCCATTCTTTTAGCGTCGCGTCGCAAAAGGCTTATGGTGCTTGCGTTTACTTGAGGTCAATGAACGCAGACTCTTGTATGGTTAGATTGTTACGCTCCAAGTCCAAGGTAGTACATTTAAAACCTGTCTCTTTACCGCGACTAGAGCTTAGTGCCGCTTTACTTGTTGCCAAATTATGCAAGGCCGTAATGTCATCAATTAATTTAAAAATAGAATAACGAACTGGTGCGACTCAACCACTGTCTTAGCCTGGTTAAACACTAATGCAGGAAAGCTTAAAACGTATGTTGCAAATCGCGTTGTAGAAATCACAGAGCACACCAAGCTGTCCCAATGGCGCTATGTCCCTACTGTATTCAATCCTGCTGATCTTATCTCCAGTCCAGGGGTGTCGATCGTAATAAAATTCAATCTTGTCTATTGTGGTGGTCTGGGCCTTCCTTTCTTTGGCAGGACGAGACTAGTTGGCCAACTTTAAATAAGAACCATAATGAACTTCACATATCCGACCTTAAAGCTTATGTGGTAACAAGCACTGAGCCTATTATTTTATTTCAAAGATACTCTTACCTAAATAAACTAACCCACATCTATGCTTATGTACTCCGCATCTGCCATAATTCAAAATATCCCAATAATAGATTTTCCACTAATCTTACCGTAGATGAAATGAAAAGGTCTTTTCAACTTTTATGTAAAGTTTCACAGATAGACTCCTTCCCGATAGATTACAAGAAACTTAAGAAAGGAGAAACACTCAGCTCTACCTCAAATAGCTTAGCTCTATCTCCATTTATGGACATCCATGAGAAATTGATTAATGTTGGGGTAGACTACAAGCGTCCAACCTGCCTCGTGACCGAAAGCACCCCATACTGCTAGATTCCAAACATCCTCTTACCAAACTCTTTTTTGAGCGTGAGCACGTTCGCAATCTGTACGCTGGCCCTCAACTACTGCTTTCATGTGTTCGTGATACCATATGGCCCATAAATGGACGTCGTTTAGCCAGAAACACCGTCCATAAATGTGTGACATGTAGAAGAATGAAGGGACAAACACTGACGCCCTAGATGGGAAATCTCCCTTTCCAAAGAGTCACACCAAATTGTCCTTTCGTGTCTGTCGGTCTTGATTTCCACGTCCCCTTTTATATACTTAATCGAAAGGGTCGTGGATCAAAAGTTATCAAGGCATATATGAGCCTCTTTATATGCATGCGATATAAATGTGTTCACTTGGGAGGCCGTTAGTGATCTCTCTAAGGATTCCTTTCTTCTTTGCTTTGTCGTTTTATATCACGCCGCGGCAAACCCACTGAAGTATTTTGTGACAACGGTCGCAACTTTGTAACGGCCTCGAGGGAAATTGGTACATTCATTAAATTAAATCAAACTTTTTTTTTTTTATTTTGCTGCAAAGGAAGAGATCAAGTTCTTTTATTCGCCATCTTACGCTCCCCACTTCGGGGATCTATGGAAAGCCGGTGTGAAATCAGCAAAAGTTCATATTAAGCGCGTACTAGAGAAAAATAATCTAACTTATGAAAAACTCTTCACTTTATTTGCACAAGTTCTCAACTCTTTCTTCCTGTCGTAACGATTTCCTTTTCCTCTCTCCAGGGCACTTTCTGATAGGCTGGCCGCTGACTTCTTTGCCGTCGCCCAACCTTGAAGACTCAGGAAGCCAACATCAGTACTGTGCCAGATTGGAGCAGCTACGACAACATTTTTGGAGAAGGTGGCAAAGGGACTACCTTAGTGAGATGCAGTCCAGATCCAAATGGCGGTTCAACCGAAGCAAGTTAAATATTGGAGACCTGGTTTTTCTTCACGCAGATCATGCTCTCCCTTTATTTTGGAGAATGGAGCGCGTAAAGGCGCTTTATCCAGGACCCGATCAAATTACCCGTGTTGCAGATATACCAACTTGGAAGGGATGCGTGCGACAACCATTAACACGCTTATGCCCTCTCCTAATGGAGGAAGTCAAAGTCAAAGGTACGGCGGGGAGGATGTCTGCGCCTAAAGCTCACTATGAATGCGCCTACAAGAACAACACCCACACTACTTCGTTGCCTCTATAATATCGCCGGCACTATTTTTTTTTCTTGTAAATGTCAAATGGACTTACTGACGTTTCCTCTTCCTTTTGACGCAACCGCACGATTACTATTGCGCTCCTATAATAAATCCATGTTTTCTAGTTTTTGGAGTTTCAATTTATCTCCCCATGTCCGAACGGACAGGAACAGCACGGAAAACTCTTGGAAGAAAGTAAAAAAGAGATGGAGAACCTAAGAGAATAAATTAAAAAACAAGAAAATAAGGCAACTTATGCAAGTGTGGTAGCGGGGCAAACGAAAAGACCACCTTTGGAAAATACGACCCTGCACTCGCTAGCGATAACTTCTCCCGATGACAAGGCGACGGGAGACCAGGTGATGGACAAAATAAGGAAGGTAATAAATGCAAGAGAAGAAGGATTAAAGATAGACAGGATCAGGAAAGCAAACGATACAAAAGTGATTGTTGGATACAGTACAAAAGAAGAAATGAACAGAGTAAAAGAAAAGATAAAAAAACTGGAAAGGACCTGAATGTAGAGGATATTAAAAATAAAGACCCTCTTTGTTTAATAGGATTGTTTTAATAAGGAGTGTTTTTAGGCATCACCGTTACAAGAATAGCAGCGACAAGTTATTGGGCCTACTAGAGTATCACCCCGGTGATGTTTAACAATATTCTGTGCAGTAAATGGGAGACAAGACTATGTCATCAACCATGATAACTAATATAAGATTAGTTAAACAGCCACCAGGCGGATTGGGATCCATGCTTTTTTTGTCCATGTGAAACCACACAGTCACACACAGTATTATGCAAATTTTGGCAGAGATATGCGACTTCTCTCTGACTTTTAATTTGCAATTGAGAAAAATGCTATAGCGCTGGTTTTCAGTGGGCTTTTGTATAGAATGACGTACAAACGTCCACTTCAGTACCATTTTGAACAATACTGTACTGTGTGTATTGTATACGAACAACTATAGTTATTAAGTAAAACAGTTACTAACCGGCTGCTGTGTTTTATTGACGTACCTTGCATTGTCGACGAGTCGCATTTTTTTATATGCGTGTTGAACTTAAATATAAATTAACTAAAATCCCGTTCGGTTAAATCGAACCATTTGATTTGTTTTCGGGACAGTGTTCGTTGTATTTGCGTCGAGTGGAACAATTAATTTTCTTAAATGACATTAAAAACTCTCAACGTTAATATCATTAGGGGGTACAATGTTATGTGTGATTTAAGTGCACCAGCTACATCGGAAGATAAAACTCATTTAGAACCCCAACGACAAGTATACGCAGAAGGAGAAATATTCCGGCAACGTAACCAGAGCACGGGTGAATATTTTGTGTAGTTTTTGCTATACTTAAAATATCTAACCAAACTGCAATTTCAACCAAAATCATGAACAAAAACCTCTGTTCACGATTCGTAAGTAAACATATCAATATAAAGTGTTGTAATTTTATTTGCTAATAATAGATGTCGCTAGTGGTAGATTCCCTCGCAATATGGTTTGGTTTTTATTAAATGTATAAAGTCTCCCGTGTGCTTTATAAAAGAGATAATCATTCCGGATTGCGCTCTAGTCCCGTGCATACGTGTGTTCAGCTGCTCCGCCTGAGCAGTCAAACACTTTGCCGGGCCGACAGCTATATCTATTCCGACCGGGCGTAAGCCTACGATCGTTGTTGCTATCGGTATTATTCGCTTTGTTCGTGCCGTCGCCTGGGTCGGGCGACCGTTAGATGTGTCGGGCCCCGCTCCCGCGGGTCCCCCGTTCCCCGGCCGCGTACGGCCGTTATTTAGTTGCGCGCGTATTGCGCAATATTTTCGTGTGTTGTGCAATGGTGTTGACGCCCACAGGGGTGCGTCGGAGTGCATCGCTGCGTCAATATGTGTAAGTAGTCTTTACGATTTTATTTCGTCGCCCTTAAAAAAAGCTACACTTAACATTGTGAGTGTGTTTTGCGTATTTAGTTACTCACCTCCCTGCCGTAAGGCGGGGAGACTAGGAATCTAGTTTTGCCTGGAGTCAGACTCCGCGGCGGCGCGGGAGGGAGTTCTCCGCTTTTTGGCGGTGCAAGTGCCTAGAGGACCACGCCACAATGAATTGCCCTAGGCCAAAGCCTACGGACATTCCTCCGGCGTGCGTCCTGTGCGGAGGCGAGGGTTACCCCGCGATCTATCGCGGACGTCCCAACGCGCCGCACGGCAAGAGGCGCAGACGGGGGAAGAAAACCAAAAGGGGCGCACTACTAGGGCTCCCGCCTCCACCTCTCCCCCCTCGAAAAGCGCTAAAAAGGCCTAGAATGCCTTTGTCGCGGCTCCGCACCCCAAACCCAACGCGTGGGTGAAACCCCCACCGATGGTGTGCCCGGCAAAGTCCACCCCCGTCGTTGCTCCCCCCGCCGGCTCCTCAAAGGCGTCTGGCGCGCGGGGCGCAAAGGCGACTAGCGTCGGCGACGACGTTTTCGCGCGGCTCGGAGATCGCAGATCTCTTCGAGATCAATGCAATCGAAACAACGGTTCAAGAATTAGAGGCGTCAGGTTCGGCGTCCGACTTCTTTAGGATAGTATATATACTATTCGAGACCTACAACAAATTTAAGGTCACATGCAAATAGCACAATTGAACATTGTATTCAATGTTCAATTGTTTTATTCATAAAACAATTCCCTGGAGGCAAATCTCCTAAGTCCCCTTTTTCTTCATGCTGTATTAATCCAAATGGATAACACACCATGTAAAGTTAAACCTAGGTTTCTGGCTGTCGGCTATTTCAATGCAAACGGCCTTAAAAAGCAATTGGACGAAGTGCGAGAATTTCTCACCGTCCATAAATTAGACATCCTTCTTATACAGGAGACGCGACTCACTAGTAAAATGCGCGATCCAAGAATAGCAAATTATCGATTAGTGCGTAACGACCGACTCACCCGCGGAGGCGGTACGCTTATCTACTATAAGGCATCTTTGCACTGTGTGGCGATTGATGTACCTACCTTAGTAAATATCGAAGCTTCGGCTTGTAGAATCGCTCTGACAGGCCATCAGCCTATCACAGTGATATCTGCTTATCTAGCGCAGTTAAGATTAATAGAGAGCAACATCGAGGCACCGCTTAAAATAAGCGACTCGGTGATAATTGCGGGCGACTTAAACTCTTAGCACTCTGCTTGGGATAACTCTGTCATTAACAGGAATGGACGGGCGCTACTTAAGGTAAACCTAAATAGTAATATAATTTTCGATATTATCGCCCCCTAGAACCTACTAGGATAGACACGATTCGAAACAATACCTCGGACATATTAGATATTGCAATTCTAAAGAACGAAGCCTTACCGTTGCGATCTATAGAAGTGCAACATGAGTTAAACTCGGATCATCGTCCAGTAACCATGGTCCTCGGTCAGCCCCAGGCGGAGGTCCCTCTGACCAAAACCCTGATGGACTGGCGTAAGCTCGAGAGTTATCTAGAGAATACGAACACCCCAGTGTTAGACAGCATCTCAGATGTCATCTCCTCAAAGGAAATGGCCTTTGCTCCTGTAGACCACCTCACCTCTCACTTAAAGGCCGCCGTCGAAGCATCCTCGAGGCAGGTCAAGGTGCCGAACGATCGATGAGCTGCCGGAGGATATTAGACGACTGCTGAGAGAAAAGAATGCTGATACGAGAGCATACGATCGACACAGGTCAGACGATAATCGAGTCAGGATGCGCCGCCTCCAGAGGGAGGTCAAGGAGCGCATGGCTGAACTCAGGAGTGATCGATGGGACAAACTGATGAAGGATATCTCGCCAACACATACACGTCATATCGTTGTGTGCACTTGCGCTAGCCGGTTGTGTACCTGTCGCTCAGTTAATTAGTCAACTGTAATTTACTCGTGTGTGCGTGCAAAACGTATTCTAGTCGTCGCCTAATACGCTGTGCCAATCGTTATAGAGCAGTGTGAAACAGAGCATACACAGCGTCGACAGTAAATAGCACTTTTGATAGAATGGAAGACGATCTAAACCTACCTAGATGTGATATAATGAGTGTAGATGGATCACTTATTGATAAAGAATCCCCACCGACGTATGTCACATTTCGTAAGGATATCAATACTAAAGAAACTTTTCGTGAAGAATTTAAAGCTTTCCAAAATACAATCATGAATCATGGTTTACTAAACAAGATGAGAAATTCTCTTTGCTTCTCACGGACTTCGATGCTGTCAAGACATCCATTAAATTTATGAGTGACAAATACGACGGTATTGAAAAAAAGATACATGAGTTAAATAAACGCCTTAAGGATGTTGAACATAAAGTCTGTAACACGCAAAATGACTTAAGGGAAGTTGTTTTTTAAAAAATTACTTCGCAACCCTCCGCATGAAAATATAAAAAGGTATATATATGCTACCTGGTCCGAAGACCAAGACGATGAGCGACCGCAGAGTCAATAACTCTGCGGTCGCTCATCGTAGAGTCTACTCGCTTGAGGATGCCTTGTTAAGAGTCAATATTGACTCTGCGGTCGCTCATCGTAGAGTCTACTCGCTTGAGGATGCCTTGTTTTGAGGCGAAACACGTGTCGCGTTTTCGGTGGTGGTGTGTGTTACCTGGTTTGAGTGTAGTGGTGGTGGTGCATACAGTGGAGTTGGTGCACACATCTGTGGAATTGGTGCACGCATCTGTGGGAGGGAGGGTGGTGCTCTTCTTCTTCTTCTCTTCGGACCAGGTAGCATATACCTTTTTATATTTTCATGCGGAGGGTTGCGAAGTAATTTTTTAAATAACAACTTTACAATGAATTTCCGCAAAGTAACCCCTGAGTCAATTAACTATCTTAAGGGAAGGACATTAGAAGCTAAATTAGAAGCCTTAGAACAAAAATCTCGAAGTTGCAATATAGAAATAAGCAATTTACCCGAAAAACGTGGTGAAAACCTTGTATCATTGATCAACAATATCGGAAATGTCATCAAAAATCAAATATCTGCTCATGATATCATTTCGGTCCACCGTGTTCCACAAATGCAACCAAATTCCAATCGTCCGAAAAACATAGTTGTAAAATTTGCCAGTCAGATATTACGGGATAATTTCATTGCAGCGGCTGGAATAAAAAAAGGTATTACTACTAATGATTTAAATATTCTAGGATCATCTTATAACTTATACATTAACGAACACCTTACCCTAAATAACACGAAATTATTTCGTCAAACCAGAGAAACTGCTAAACAAAATGGATATCGATTTGTATGGATTAAGAACAGTGTTATACTCGTCCGTAAAAAAGTCTCTACTTCAGTCTTCGCGCTCCGTTCTGAAAATGATTTATCAAAATCTAAATCAGACTGTACGAAACTCTAAGTGTACTTATATATATTTCACAACAATTTTAAGTTCTAAAATACTTATTCCAAATTATAAAATGCAATACTTTATACAACAAACTTTAACTTTATTTCGATTACTGTCACCTCTGAATAATGCATTGCTCTGTTCATTTATAATTAGATTCAGATTAAGCAGGTACTTGACAATATTTTATCGATACAATCTTTGTACAACTACCCACGATATAAAGTATAAATGTTTTTTGAAATCATACTTTACGTTTTCCTATGTAAAATACTATCGCTTACATTATTATTATTATTTATGTATCATTTCATTGTACAAATACGACGATTATAACCTTATTACAATGTCAGCTATTAAAATCAGATTTAGTAAAAGGTATTTCTTTGTACTAAATATATCCACTTTTTTTTTACCATACTGCAATATTTTAGCTTGTATTTTTGTTCTATTTATAAGTTAACAATAACTTTAAGTGCATCACAGATAAATTTTTGGTTGCCTTGCTTTAATCGAAAAGTTTCTATAGATGTTATGGAAGCAATTTGTTATTTTTATGTTGTTTTATCTTTTTTATTTTTGCACTTGTATACTCAATCACAAATTGAGTTTTGGATAAACTTAACATGTAAAAATGTTAATACTTGTATTCAATACTTTATTATGAACTTAACTGATCTTTCAACCACAACAGTTATGTTCTTGAACCATAGTTACAAGTTGTATTTGATATTAAAAAGCTTTTTTTATTACACAAATATATACACATCTCATATTTATTATTATTATTACATTTATTTAACTATTATACATTATACTTATTACATGTAATAGTTAATGCTTGTCATCAATACATTAAAAAAGTGATCCTGAACATTAGTTATAAATTATTCTTGGCAAAGAAAGTTTTATCTTTATTTTTATTTTACAAATACTCTTTTTTACACTTTTTGTTTTTATTTTTTCACCATTCAAATAGATTTCATGACAGGAATTGGTTTAAGGGCACTACAGTATTATTAATGATTGTTACAAATTATAGCACTACTTTATATAATTACTTGCCGTCTAACAATGGATGAATGCAATTTGTCATTCTACAATCAAAATTGTAGAGGAATACGTACAAAGTTGCACTTGTTGTATATGAACATTCTAGCCCATTCTTTCGACGTAATCATTTTAACTGAAACCTGGCTTACACCCAACATTCATGATAATGAGTTTATTGACGATCGTTATGCTGTTTTTCGATGTGATCGTGACAGGTTATTTACAGGCAAGCGAGACGGTGGTGGCGTACTGATTGCCGTGCTTCGAGAGCTACGACCAACTATATTACTTAAGGGTCATGTAAACGATTGTATCGAACATGTCATGGTACAAATCCCTACATTGCACTCTAAAACTCACGCAATTAGTGCTGCCTACATTCCGCCGGGCTGTCGTGATGATATTTACTTGTCGCACCTTGACCTATTACATAATGTTGTAATGATTCTATTACTTCTGCGTTCTATATCGTAGGCGATTACAATTTACCTGACATTAATTGGCCTGATCCTCAGAATCAAATAGTCCCCCGACCTCCAAATATTGTCAGTTGTCATATAATCGACTTTATATCTCTTAACAATGCCTTACAATATAACATATTGAAAAATAATCTTGGGCGTGTTCTAGATTTATTTATTTCTAATGTTCACTGTCAACCTAATCATGTGCAGCTCTGTTACAAGCTGATAATTATCATCCTCCTTTTTGTATTATTTCTTTTATAGAAACTAATTTGTCACGAATAAAAAATCGCCATGTTTCTAAAATAAATCATCATAAAGCCAACTACGAATTAATAAATCAGGAACTAAGTAAGATTAATTGGAATACATCAATACTACAACTCCCAGCTGAAAATGCTGTAGATGCATTTTACAATATTATATATGGCTTAATTAAATCATACATTCCTTCTAATAGACCAAAAAATCCTCGCTACCCGGTCTGGTTTTCTCCCAAATTAATTAAAATTTGTAAAAATAAAGAACGTGCTTGGGTAAAATGGAAAAAATTCAGTAACATATCTGATTATGAAATCTTTTCCTTCTATCGTAATCATTTTAAACATGAATCTAAAAGATGTTTCAACAAATATTTAGAATCAATTGAGTCTGGTATAAAATTTAACATTAAGCATTTCTGGAGATATATCTCCAACCGTAAAGATAAGTCAAATCTTCCATCTAATATGTTCCTTAAAAGTAATCAATCTAATAATCCAACTGGTATATGTAATTTATTCTCATCTTTCTTCACTTCCGTATATGAACCTTCCAACTTTGATCCAAATCAATGGCAACCACCCAATAGATTTTATGAAAGTTCCTCATTCATTTATGACATATATTTCACAACAGAAATCATAAATAGTGCCTTGAAAAAGATTGATTTAAATAAAGGTCCAGGACCTGATGGACTACCGCCCGTATTTATTTATAATATAGCAGACCGCATCACTATTCCAATTCAAATAATATTTAATAAATGCCTGCGTGAAGGCATCTTTCCAAGCATCTGGAAAAGAGCATTTATTACTCCTGTCTATAAAAATGGGAATAAAAATAACATCGAAAATTACAGGCCCATATCTAAACTGTCCATCTTGTCGAAGGTGTTTGAAAGTCTAGTACACAAATGTCTATACTCTCATATTCGCCATCTCATTATACCCGAACAGCATGGTTTTGTTAAACATCGTTCCACTACGACTAACCTTATGATATTTACTAACCACTTATTTGAAAATATGGACGTGAGAATTCAAACAGATACTGTTTATACTGATTTCAAGAAGGCTTTTGACAAGGTAGACCATAAATTACTAATAGATTAAATTGCGTTTAATGGCATTCGTGGTAATTTGTTGCGGTGGCTTATTTCATATATTGTCAATAGGACTCAGAAGATTGTAATAAATGGTTTCGAATCTGACTCTGTTGCGGTTACTTCTGGCATTCCTCATGGATCGATTTTAGGACCATTACTCTTTATTTTATTTATTAATGATATTAATGCATGTTTTGTTAACTCTAATTTTCTATTGTATGCTGATGATGTCAAAATTTATAAATCATGTGCAAATGTTTACGATTGATTTCTTTTACAAAAAGATCTTGACAGACGATCGCGCTACTGCATAGATAATAAACTTCAACTTAGTTTACCTAAGTGCCAGGTGATAACTTTACCAAAAACATAAAAAGAGTTCATAATTTTAATTACTCATTAAATAGCGTCACTTTACAGAAAGTAGATATCATTAAAGACCTCGGAGTTATGCTAGATTCGAAACTGCATTTCAATCATCATATTGATAAAATTATTAGCAAAGCTTATCAAATGTTCGGTTTTGTTGTTCGTTCTTCTACAGATTTTAAAAACCCTGCTACCTTCCTTCTTTTATATAAAACAATAATTCGTTCACAGTTAGAGTACGCTGTTCCAATTTGGAGTCCCTATTACGATAAATATATAAAAGGTTAGAAATGGTACAAAAAAAATTTTACGTCACGTTAATTTCAAATGTTACACTTCAAAGATTCCGTACACTCAATTATTGAAACGTTATAGTTTATTAAGTCTGGAGTCTAGGCGGTTACTTCTAAAGGCAACTTTTTACACAGCTTATGTAACAATATATTGACTGTAGTGCTCTCACAAATAAAATTTGTTATGTGGTACCCAGAACTGTTATTCGGCGTGAGGTGCGTCAACCTCAGCTTTTCTACACAAGTAAGAGTAGAACAAATGCAGGGGTTCGAGTACATCTAAGGCGTATATTAGAAATTTAGAACACACGTTTCACTGACATAGACATTTTTGCTTTGTCACAAATAAAATTTAAAAGAAAGGCAATAGAACTACTCACATAATATACCTAGGCATATTTGTTTATGTATATGTTTATATGCGTATGTGTATGTATATGTATATGTGTAGGTGTATGTATATGTATATGTATGTATGTGTATATGTATGGGTATATGTATGTGTATCTGTATGTGTATGTACGTGTATGTATATGTATGTGTGTATGAGTTTTTATATGTATAAGTATGTATGTGTATGTATATGTATATTTATGTATGTGTGTGTGTGTGTGTGTGTGTGTGCGTATATTTAAAAAATGTGTAGGTATACATGTATACAATTTATTATATTCCAATAATTTTTATCTTACTTTAATCTTTGTTACTGCGCGCAACGATATTTGCACATAATTGTATCGAAATCTTTTGTGGACATTGTTGTGGGTTAAGATAATTATTAATATTCTGTTCTTAAGTACTGCACAATGTATAACTGTTTTATGTCCCTAATAAATAAATAAATAAATAAACACACAGTGCCTATTGGCAACTGGCGAGGGCTCTGAAGTCAGAAACTGTCTCGTCGATGCCACCCCTGATCCGCTCCGACGGTCTCACCATTGCTATTGAGGATAGGGAAAAGGCCGATTGCTTAGCCGAGAGCCTAGAGCTTCAATGCTCTCCCAGCTACCAGCCAACAAATCCGGTTCACCTTCAGAAGATGGACGATGAAGTACCCCTTAGAGCCGCCCTGCCGCCGACGAATGATCCGCTGCAACCAACCACGTTGGAGGAGGTTCGAGGCATAGTCCGGAACCTCAAGACCAAAAAAGCTCCAGGAGCTGATGGTATCTCCAACAAGCTTCTCAAGGCCTTCCCAAACACCCTTCTCTTGCTCTTAGTTGCAATCTTCAACGCCCTCCTTTCCAGTAGCTCCTTCCCGGACGCCTGGAAGGAGGCTCACGTTATTGGCATCCACAAACCTGGAAAGCCTAAAAACCAGGCCTCGAGTTACCGTCCCGTAAGCCTCCTCAGTTCCCTGGGGAAAATCTATGAATGCGTCATCATCACTAGACTGAATGACTGCGTCAAATCTCTAAATATAATTCCCGACGAGCAGTTTGGTTTTCGAGCCAAACACTGTACTCAGCAAGTGCACCGCCACACGGACCCAAAACGTCTCAATGGTGGGGGCCCTATTCTTCGATGTCGCGAAGGCATTTGACAAAGTCTGGCACAACGGCTTAATTTATAAGCTGTATGCTCAAAAAGTGCCAGACAGACTTGTACACATCATACAAGACTACTTATCAAATCGCGACTTCCGCTTCAAAATGGAGCGGGTCCTGTCCGACAGTAGACCCACAAGGGCTAGAGTTCCGCAGGGTTCGGTACTTTCCCCGACCCTTTACTCGCTATACACCAGCGATATCCCAAAGACGGCTGGAGTGGAGTTGGCATTATTCGCCGACGACATCACGCTCTTCACCACCGATTCGAGCGAATCCGTCTTCGAAACGCGATCAGTGTGCTAAGCCACTGGTTTAGGACCTGAAGAATTGATGTGAACCCTGAAATAAGCCAGGCCGTACTCTTCTCTAGGAAGAGTTCTCCCCGAAAACCTTCGCACGCAAAGCGCATAGTCCAATCTAAATGTCAAAAGCAAATATCGATGTTCAATAAACCCATACCATGGGTTAAGAAGGTGAAATACCTAGGGGTCGTTCTAGACCGTAGGTTATCCTTCGAATCCATATTAAATATGTCAGAGATAAAGCGGCCTTCGTCTCCGATCGACTTTACAATCTCACAAGCCATGGTAGCAAAATGTCGCTAAGACATAAATTGTTACTATACAAGACCTGTGTTCGGCCGATAATGTCCTATGAGTGTGTTCGCGCACGCACCTAGGTCATATCTGAGAACACTCCAAGCCATCCAAAATAGGTTCATGAGGCGTGCTACAAACGTACCCCAATACATGAGGAGCGCAGATCTCCACAAAGATCTCGATATCCCCACGGTGGCGGTCTTTTTTAAAGAAATATCGTCAAGATATTTCGAAAAAATTAAGGATCACCCAAATCCGTTAGTGGCGGGTCTAGGAAACTACACCCCATTCCCAAATTACACCTGCTTTGAAAGACGGCCTAAGCACGACGTGATTGATGACGACGACGTCATTACAAAAACAAACAAAAGATTCGGGGCCGCGTCCCCGTAATCGCAATAACACACTACACACAGTTCGTAGCCAGAATCGCGGTCCCATGTTTCACGGTTCGCACGAGATTGTCTCGAGTAACCGTCCGAAATACAACTCTCTCCCAACACGCGTGGCCCCCGGGTCCTCTCACCCTCTCCCTCCCCCGTATGTCGCTTCATTACAGGGTTCGAGTACGTCACGACGTTGTCTCTTTTCTTCTTTTTACCTGCGGGCCTTCGTTCTCGCAGGTCTCCTCAGATGACGCTGTAGCAGCATCCCGTGGATGGTTTTTAGTCGGTATCTTTCTCCTTCTGAGATCCGAGTCCGACACTGTTCGTTTCGGTGGCCTCATTCAGGAAACGTTCGTGCTGTTATGAACAATATTAATATGAAGTTAATGCTACATAAGCTTTTTCAATTTATATAAAACTGATTTCTTTATGTAAAAATTAGTCAGTCTGCCGCAACCAATTGTCCGTAACACTTGTAATTTTCAACCATAGTTTTGTGCAGTAAAAGTTTAGTTAGTCGTAGTAGTTTGTAGTTTTTTTTTTAAAAAGGACTCCCGAAGCGCCATCCTAATAAATCTGGTGTCAGAAGTGGGATTCCAGGAAAGACCTTCATCAAGTACTGGAATCCAAATTAGGTGATAGGCG
>JAGSMR010000300.1:25000-48034 GCA_029286605.1 Sericinus montela | reverse complement strand
TATAAAACTGATTTCTTTATGTAAAATTAGTCAGTCTGCCGCAACCAATTGTCCGTAACACTTGTAATTTTCAACCATAGTTTTGTGCAGTAAAAGTTTAGTTAGTCGTAGTAGTTTGTAGTTTTTTTAAAAAGGACTCCCGAAGCGCCATCCTAACAAATCTGGTGTCAGAAGTGGGATTCCAGGAAAGACCTTCATCAAGTACTGGAATCCAAATTAGGTGATAGGCGTCGCGAGATAGTCCATCCCCAAATTTCACCTGCTTTGAAAGACGGCCTAAGCACGACTTGATTGATGACGACGACGTCATTACAAAACAACAAAAGATTCGGGGCCGCGTCCCCGTAATCGCAATAACACACTACACACAGTTCGTAGCCAGAATCGCGGTCCCATGTTTCACGGTTCGCACGAGATTGTCTCGAGTAACCGTCCGAAATACAACTCTCTCCCAACACGCGTGGCCCCCGGTCCTCTCACCCTCTCCCTCCCCGTATGCCGCTTCATTACAGGGTTCGAGTACGTCACGACGTTGTCTCTTTCTTTTTACCTGCGGGCCTTCGTTCTCGCAGGTCTCCTCAGATGACGCTGTAGCAGCATCCCGTGGATGGTTTTTAGTCGGTATCTTTCTCCTTCTGAGATCCGAGTCCGACACTGTTCGTTTCGGTGGCCTCATTCAGGAAACGTTCGTGCTGTTATGAACAATATTAATATGAAGTTAATGCTACATAAGCTTTTTCAATTTATATAAAACTGATTTCTTTATGTAAAAATTAGTCAGTCTGCCGCAACCAATTGTCCGTAACACTTGTAATTTTCAACCATAGTTTTGTGCAGTAAAAGTTTAGTTAGTCGTAGTAGTTTGTAGTTTTTTTTTTAAAAAGGACTCCCGAAGCGCCATCCTAACAAATCTGGTGTCAGAAGTGGGATTCCAGGAAAGACCTTCATCAAGTACTGAACCAAATTAGGTGATAGGCGTCGCGAGATAGTCGTCTGTCGCTGTTACCTGCGGGCCTTCGTCCTCGCAGGTCTCCTCAGATGACGCTGTAGCAGCATCCCGTGGATGGTTTTAGTCGGTATCTTTCTCCTTCTGAGATCCGAGTCCGACACTGTTCGCTCCTGGTGGCCTCATTCAGGAAACGTTCGTGCTGTTATGAACAATATTAATATGAAGTTAATGCTACATGCTTTTTCAATTTATATAAAACTGATTTCTTTATGTAAAATTAGTCAGTCTGCCGCAACCAATTGTCCGTAACACTTGTAATTTTCAACCATAGTTTTGTGCAGTAAAAGTTTAGTTAGTCGTAGTAGTTTGTAGTTTTTTAAAAAGGACTCGAAGCGCCATCCTAACAAATCTGGTGTCAGAAGTGGATTCCAGGAAAGACCTTCATCAAGTACTGAACCAAATTAGGTGATAGGCGTCATGAGATAGTCGCTGTCTGTCGCCAGATTTGTGTGAGCAGGTTGCGAGGTGTCTGGTAGTGCGATCGCCAATCTGCCTGCCAAGCGTGGCGATTACGGCGCACGCAAGGCCTATGTCAACGTGGACTGCAAGCTGTATAATATTACGATTATATAATTGTAATGCTATAAGTCGAAAAGTAACGCAAAGCTTTTGTCGGTGCAGCATCTAAGTAAACGGTTGTGTAACGGCCTTCGACTAAATGCTGCCCCTGCGGCTCTTCTCGCGGTTTTAGTTAACGCGAAACCCCTAATTATTGTTTCTAAAATAATGCTAGCCTTAGTTACACCTTACAACGTAGCTACCGCCAGTGAAAGTTCCGTCAAATCGGTCCAGACCGTTTCAGGTGTCTGTCCATTTGTTCAACTATTAATCTCTGAGACTGACGAATAGTTTCTTCAGGACACACTGGCAGCTAATTTTTGTGGCGTAACGTGGGATCGTGGGCTACTTTTTATTTGAAACATATTCTATATATTCCTCGAATACAGAGGTGGGCAGAAGTCAAGACAGTTAAATCCTTCCGACCACCGCTTTCACCGAAGATTTTGGGACAACGTGACAGGTAGCGACGACCTTATCGTTGTTTTGCGTAGATTGAAATAAAACAGTTAAAACATGTCAGTTTCCATTTGTTATAAAAATATAACACAATACAACAAATTATTATTAAATTTCTTGGTTGGAAATGACATAGTTTGATTAGAGTTTCAGCTCAATTTCAATGTCCGCATCGCATCGTTCGTGACTAGATCAGGGCTCCCAATTGGACCTGGTGACGCCGAGGACGTGGGGTCCGTGCGGTGGCGGCAACTCCGGATACCTGGCGAGGAACGTACCCAGTATCTTAACGTTTAAATGTTTTATATATCATTTAGAATATTAATTATGTCATGGTTA
Source organism: Sericinus montela (assembly GCA_029286605.1). Classification (NCBI taxonomy): domain Eukaryota; kingdom Metazoa; phylum Arthropoda; class Insecta; order Lepidoptera; family Papilionidae; genus Sericinus; species Sericinus montela. The sequence continues at coordinate 45,669 of JAGSMR010000300.1, read as the reverse complement.
GGAACTAGATATCAGTTACGTAACAAAGTGCTCTGATATATCCTGTTATTCACATCTTTGCAGTATATTATCAACCGGTGTTGGGGCTTGCCCAAACAAACAGAGCTAATCCTGCAGAAGTGATACTGATATCACAGAACGGGCTCTACCGATTTAGTGATACTGCTTCATTGTGTTATAGTGCTACGAACACTTGGTTAGTTTGAGTATATACATAAAAACAGCCTATGAATGTCCATTTCCAGGATTTGTTCACACAGGCTTCTCGCGATCATTCAGGCGGATCCGTAGCTTTGTCGCAGTTGCTCATTTTTAATCTGGTATTTTTTCGAAGGATAGGTAGGGTAGGTGGTCTCCCTCTGTCGCCTCTCGAGACACTTTGGACAGAGAGGATTCGTATGCACATGTAATCATCGGCTAACTTCGAAGGCGGGGTCATACTTAACTAAGCTACGGGGTCAGTTTATGACCTGCTCCTCCACTGCTGGCCTTCCGTCCGTGAGTGGGCTGCCCCTCTCTAAGGATCATACATAGAAATGTCCTGTGTCATTTTACCCATCGACTTCCGCAATGATCTGCAGGTCGTCGCAGCATCTTGCGGGGAACGATCTAATACAGACAGTTGTATAATCATTGACTAAGAAGATATGTTAATTAATAATAATACAAAATTAAGTAAGTAAAGATTCATTAATTAATTTGAGAATTCATTAGTTAATTTATAATATACTTAATATAATATACTTAATATAATATACTTTATAGAAATATGTATATATATCAACAAAATCAAATTGCTATATACTCTTTCAAGGTGTGTAAATATTTTTACAGAACTTCAAATGGGAATTTTATTTCTTTTCTCCAATGTATGTACATATACAAGCAAATAAATAAATAAATAAATAAATACGTTAATACGACACCTAGAACTGAGGTGATCGTGCCCTGACCTTCTCTGGAAAGGATGTATTGTGTTTAACATTATAAAAATTTCTTTCGCCTGTTTTATCTCCGCAGAGAATAGACTCTGTGTCGATAGGCGATTTAGAATTCTTATTCAATGAATAAATACACAAATACTGTTGTCCAAGAGTGAACAAATCAAATTCAAACTTAGACTTCAATAAATGTTTGATCCATACTAACAACATTAATTAAAATAACGAAAACAAATGTTGTTTCTTAATTATATGTTGCGTCTAACATCAAACATGGTTGCAGCATCGAATAACCCCAGCTAGTTTGTCAATACAACTGTCCCTTTTAAGCCAATGTTAAAATAATATTTTTACATTAGAAATATTATTAAAAGTACCATTTTATAAATAGGCCGAATATTAATTTAAATTAAATGTTTCACTATTAATTTATACAATTATCTATTAAAACTTAGTAAAATATAATTGACCGTTTAACTTGAACACTATGAACATCTTTCAAAACAACGTCCTTTTAATCCAATAATGAGATAATGTATTATATAAGAAATCTTAGCTACAAATACTGTTTTTATAAATAACCTCAGTATATTAAATTAAATATTAAAAACAATGGATTTATAATTATCCATTAAAACTATATAAACATTAATTAACGCAATAGCTATGAACACTGAAAAATTAGACAAAACAATATCTGCTTTTGAAGCATGTTAAAATACCATTGAGCACATGGCCATAAATGGCCTTAGTTACATTTGGATTGAATAATTAAGTATGAATTTGTAATTATATCTCCAAGGCTCTCTTAACATTAATTAACCCAACAACAATACATACGTAAAACATACATTGATGGGTTGAAAATCACATACATTGCACCGATGTCTCATGCGTAAGAAGCAAACTCCTTGTGTTATGGAATAAGAAACAACGAATGGGCCACACATATCGAGTCCGGTATGTAGAAAAGTAGATTTTACTCTTCAACATTTTTCCCTTTAGTCTATATGCCCCAGGAATAATACCCGTCCTAAGTACAAATGTTAGGTTAGGTTATGTAAAGGTTGGGTTGCAGGTGTCTGGTAGTGCGATCGCCAATCTGCCTGCCAAGCGTGGCGATTACGGCATGAGAGGCCTATGTCCTTGATGGACTACTGCAAGCTGTTATGTGTACGTTATATAAGTGTAATGTATATAAGTCATGAAAGTAACATAAGCTTTTGTCGGTGCAGCATCTAAGTAAGTAAGCTTGGTTGTGTTACAGCCTTCGACTAAATGCTGCCCTGCAGCTCTTCTCGCAGTTTTTGTAGTTAACGCGAAACCCTAATTATTGTTTCTAAAATAATGCTAGCCTTGAATTTACACCTTACAACATCAGCTACCGCCGAGAAAGTTCCGTCAAAATCGGTCCAGACGTTTCAGGTGTCTGTCCGTTTGTTCAGCTAATCTCTGAGACAGCTAGACCGATTTCAACGGGACTTACGCAACGAAAAGCGAATTTTTGTCGGCGTAACGTGGAATCGTAGGCTACTTTTTATTTTAGAAACATATTCACATATATTCCTCAATACAGAGGTAGACAGAAGTCTGAATGATTAAATCCTTCCGACCACCTTTCACCGAAGATTTTGGGACAACGTGACAGGTAGCGACGAGCTTATCGTTGTTTTGCGTAGATTGTTAAAGAAATAAAACAGTTAAAACATGTCAGTTTCCATTTATTATAAAAATATAACACAATACAACAAATTAGTAAAAATTTCTTAGTTCGGAAAGGACATAGTTTTAATTTGAGTTTCAGCTCAATTTCAATATCATCGCATCGTTCGTGACTAGATCAGGGCTCCCAAATTGGACCACGGTGACGCCGAGGACGTGGGGGGTCCGTGCAGTGGCGCAGCAGCTCGGATAACTGGCGAGGAACGTGCAATTATCTTAACGTTTAAATATTTATATATCATTTAGAATAATTATGTCAAGCTCATGACTGCGAAAACAGGTGATGGATACGCGGGTGTTCCGAGGTGCTGACCTGGGAACGGATCACTACCTAGGGGTCTGTTCGCGGGTTGGCGCCACCGGACAACGATACCAGAACCACAGTTGGTCATTACATCGAGCTGGAAGCTTCAGGAAGCGGACACTAGGAATAAATATCAAGCAAGGGTAGCCGAAAAGCTGGACAGCATTGGTGTTAGGAAAAGAATGTGTGGAAGAAATATGGCAGAACCTTAGAGATGGAATGGTTAATGGCGAAGGCGTCAGCTGGAACTGTGAAAAGAGGTAGTAGTAAAAGGGTGATGCATGGTGGAATGACGAAGTGAAAGAAGCTGTAAATAAGAAGAAGAAAGCATGGTTAGACTACTTGGCCTCTAGTAATGATAAGGATATGAGAGAAGAGGAAAGAAAGATATAAGCTCAGAAAGTTCACACGAAAGCATTGATTGAGGAAGTGCGTGAAAGGAGTAGAATGGAAGCGGACGAAGGTTGTCGCACAACTTCAAGGAGAACTCCAAACTCTTCTGGAAAGAGGTTGGAAGGACCCAGGTGGTGCGACAGCTATGGGAATGAATAAAAGTGCTCGGGAACCAATGACGTCCTCTCAGAAAAATCGGACGTCATGCAGCGATGGAGCAATTTGCCGAAGATGTATGCCGTGTGATGATCTTAGTGAGGGATCCGGGGTGACGCCGTGACTGGTACGCCAGACTCGGACCTCGATGACACTGGTCATCAGTATGAAAAGAATTGAATGTACGATTAGAAGTTTGAAATGTGGTAAGGCTGCGGGACTAGACAGGTTACTGCTGTAATGGTCAAGTATGGTAGGCCACGCGTCTGGGACAGCTTTCATCTGCTGTGCAATTTGTGCTGGCGAACGGGGGCTGTTCCGGATGATTGGCGATCCGCGGTCATTGTGCCTTTATATAAAGGTAAGGTTTCACATTATGACTGCGGGTGCTATCGGGCGATCAGCTTGACCAAGTTCCATGGTAAAAAGTTTACTCGAAGGTTTGACACGTAGGATGCAAGATAAATCGGAAAGATTTCTATGGGAGGCACAATGCGGATTTAGACCTGGAAGAGGATGCACGGATCAAATGTTTTCTCTCCATGATCACGGAGCTTCTGGCTGCTAACCAGAAGATTTTCTGTGCTTTTGTGGATCTTGAGAAAGCATTTGATAAGGAGAAAATGTGGGAACTGTTGCCGGGGTATGGTGTGGATGGTCGATTGCTAAGGGCTGTGCAGTCACTTTACTGTGACTGTAAAGCCTATATAATGTGCAGTAGGGCATGACCTGTCACCCATGTTTAGCGTCAAACGGGCGTAAAACAGGGTTGTGTCATGTCTTCCTGGCTATTCATACTGTATCTCGACAGCTGTTTACAGAAGCTGAAAGATAGCTGTTTGGAGGTGTGAAATTGGGTGACATAAAGTAAATTGTCTGCTTTATGCTGATGATGCAGTGCTTATAGCACCATCAGAGCAGAACTGCGAAACATTAGTCACGTGTATAAGAAAGAAGAATGTGAAATTAATGGTCTCCGTTTGAATGCTAATAAAACTAAGGTTCTGGTGTTTGAAAGGGACGAAGAAAGAACGAAGTGCGAAAATTTGGGTAAATCAGGAATGTCTAGAACAGGTGAATGAGGGTATATACTTGGGAAGTGCGTTTAGCCAGGATGGAAGATGTGATTTAGATGTGGACAGGCGTGTCGCTGCCGGGAACAAAGTCAATGGTGCCTGACTGCGTTAATCAAAAGGCAAGGCGTTGCGAAAAGTGCACGCCTTGCAATACATAACGCAGTGTTGGTACTGACTTTATTCTGTAGCAGCGAAACCTGGGTCTGCCAGAAGAAGCATAAAACAGGTTGAATGCAGTGGAGATGCGATCTCTTCGTAAAATGTGCGGCCTTACCATGGCCGACCGAAAGCGAGCAGTTCGCAATAGCAGGTTGATGACCTTGTCTCAAAATGGATAAGGGCGTGCTTCGAACGTTTGGGCACGTCGAATGAAGGAATGAAGACCGAATGGTGATGAAAATATATAGCACGAAAGTTAATATTAAAGGTGTCGAGGTAGACCGAGATTAACTTTCGAAGACCATGTGAGCAAATTGCTCAAAGAGAGGAGGTCAAGTACTCGGATACCTAGACGTGCATGTATGAAGAAGATGATGAATCTGAAAGAAGCGAAAGAAGTATGTAGGGATCGTGACATGGCGATCTGTTCTCTGGCTACCCGTCAGGGATTGTGCGTGAAGATAAATAAAAAAAAATAATAAAATTATGTCATGGTTAGAACTAGACATAGTTAACAAAGTGCTCTGATATATCCTGTTATTCACATCCATTCACATCTTTGAGTATATTATCTTAACCGGTGTTGGGAGCTAGCCCAAACAAAACGAGAGCTAATCCTGCAAGTGATACTGATATCATAGAACAGGCTCTACCAATTTCAGTGATACTATTCATTGTGTTATAGTGCTACGAACGCGGTTGGATTTGAGTATATACATAAAAACAGCCTATGAAAGTCCATTTCAGGATTGATTCTACAGGCTTCTCGCGATCATTCAGGCGGATTGGCGATCGCTTTGTCACCAGTTTGCTCATTTTAATCTGGTATTTTCGAGATAGGTAAGTGGGTAAGGCTCTCTCCCTCATCCACCTCTCGAGACACTGATGACAGACCGAGGAAGGATTCGTATGCACATGTAAATCATCAACCCCTAGCTTCGAGGCGGGGTCGCTAGCAACTAAGCTACGAGGTCCGGTTGCCTGCTCCTCCACGCTGCAGCTGCCTGCGTCCTGGGAGTGGGCGCTGCCCCTCCACCGCACCAGCCCCGGAACTGCGACAGCCGTCCAAGTGCACCGACGTACATAGGTATTTAGGTGCCTTCACAAATAATCCAGAAAGTCACGATAGCCAATCTTTATTCTTGAAACTACTTGAAGTTGTTATAAGTTTAAATCTAAACCACAACTCTGCCCTCACTGTACATATTATAAGTAGCTACTTATCTCTGTTTTAATAATGTTAATGTTGAAAGATACGAAAACATAGCAGTAGCAAAGAGGATTGCGATATCTATATATGTACACTAATTGTGCATGTGAAGTAATGTTAATAAAATGAGTGTAATTTGCGTATATGACAGATCATATTCAATAATAAAAATACTAAAAAAGTACAAAACATCAAAATCTCAATATATTTAAACAGAAACATACATCTCTAAAGATGGTGAACCAATCGATAAATGTTGTCATTCAATAAATGACGCTTTCATCTAACAAAGATGTAATTACAATATCTCATGTGACATGTACTTCTTATCATGATCATCGTCACCATAACAGTCTAACAAGTCTGCTGCTGAACATACGCCTCTCCTAAGGATCGCCACATAGAAAGGTCCTGTGTCATTTGCACCATCGACTTCCTGTGTTCTGCAGGTCGTCGCAGCATCTTGCGGGAGACATTCTAATACAGACAGTTGTATAATCGTTGACTAAGAAAGATATATTAATTAATAATAATACAAAATTAAATAAGTAAAATTCATTAATTAATTTAAAGGAATTATTAGTTAATTTATAATATATATGCAATATACTTTATAGAAATAATAATATATATCAACAAAATCAAATTGCTATGCTCTTTCAAAGATTAATGTAAATATTTTAAGAACTTCAAATAGAATTTATATTCTTTTCTCCAATGTATGTACATATACAAGCAAATAAATATTAAATAAAATAAATTAATATGACACCTAGAACTGAGTGATCGTGCCCGACTAATGTCTAGGAAAAGAAGTTATATTGTATTTCCAACATTATAAAAATTTCTTTCCGCCTGTTTTATCTCACTAGAGATAGACTCTGTGTCGATAAACGAATTTAAATTCTTATTCAATGAATAAATACCTGACCTGTTATCCCGAGGTCAGACAAATCAAAATCAAACTTAGACTTCAATAAATGTTTATTGATCCATACTAACAACATTAATTAAAATATAAAAACAAATGTTGTTTCTTAATTGTATGTTGCGTCTAACATCAAACATGGTTGCGGCATCTGAATAACCCCAGCTGGTTGTCAATACAACATCCCTTTTAAGCCAATGTTAAAATAATATTTTTACATTAGAAATATTATTAAAAGTACCATTTTTATAAATAGGCGAATATTAATTTAAATTAAATGTTTCACTATTAATTTATACAATTATCTATTAAAACTTAGTAAACTATAATTGACCGTTTTGCTTGAACACTGAACATCTTTCAAAACAACGTCCTTTTAAAACCAATGTTAAGATAGTATTATTATATAAGAAATCTTATTACAAATACTGTTTTTATAAATAGCCTCAGTATATTAAAATTAAATATTAAAAACAATGGATTTATAATTATCCATTAAAACTATGTAAACATTAATTAACGCAATAGCTATGAACACTGAAAAATTAGACAAAACAATATCTCTTTTTAGGCTTATGTTAAAATACCATTGGACACATGGCCATAAATGGCCTTAGTTACATTTGGATTGAATAATTAAGTATGAATTTGTAATTATATCTCAAGGCTCTCTTAACATTAATTAACCCAAAATACATACGTAGAAACATACATTGCTAGGTTGAAAATCACATACATTGCACCGATGTCTCATGCGTATTAGCAAACTCACTTGTGTTATGGAATAAGAAACAACGAATAGACACAAATACTGCAGTCCCGGAACATGTATAGAAAAAGTATATTTACTCTTTAACATTTCCTTTAGTCTATATGCCCCAAGGAATAATATCATCATAGATGCCCCAAGGAGTAATACCCGTCCTAAGTACAAATGTTAGGTTAGGTTGCGAGAGGTGTCTGGTAGTGCGATCGCCAATCTGCCTGCCAAGCGTGGCGATTACGCTGCCCCGAGCCTATGATCCAACAGTGGACTACTGCAAGCTGTTATGTGTGTACGTTATATAAGTGTAATGTATAAGTCGAGAGTAACATAAGCTTTTGTCGGTGCAACATCTAAGTAAATGGCTTAGTTGTGTAACAACCTTCGACCAAATGCTGCCTGGCTCTTCTCGCGGTTTTTGTAGTTAACGCGAAACCTTAGTGTTGTTTCTAAAGTAATGCTGTATGGTTACACCTTACAACATCAGCTACCGCCAGTGAAAGTTCCGTCAAAATCGGTCCGAACGTTTCGGTGTCTGTCCGTTTGTTTAAAGCTGTCTGAGACAGCTAGACTAGCCGATTTCAACGGGACTTGCACAACGAAAACTTCGGTGCGTAACGATAAGTCGTAGGCTACCTTTTTATTTTTAAAACATATTCACATATATTCCTCAATACAGGGTGAACGAAGTCTGAACCGTTGAAATCACTTCCGACCACCTTTCACCGAGATTTTTGGAGACAACGTGACGAGTGGCGACGAGCTTATCGTTGTTTTGCGTAGACTGTTAAAGAAAATAAACAGTTAAAACATGTCAGTTTCCATTTATTATAAAAATATAACACACACACAACAAATTATTAGTAAATTTTGTTCGAAAAGAACATAGTTTTAATTAGAGTTTCAGCTCAATTTCATATCGCATCGCATCGCCCGTGACTAGATCTAGGGCTCCCCAATTGACCTGGTGACGCCGAGGACGGGGGTCTCTGTGCAAGAAAGGCGCAGCAGCTCGGATATCTGGCGAGGAACGCAATTATCCTGTAACGTTTTAAATGTTTATATATCATTTAGAATATTAATTATGTCATGGTTAGAACTAGATATCACATGTAATAAAGTGCTCTGATATATCCTGTTATTCACATCCATTCACATCTTTGGTGAGTATATTATCTTAACCGGTGTTAGAGCTAGCCCAAACAAAATGAACTAACCTGCAAGTGATACCGATATCACAGAACGGCCTACCGGATTTCAGTGATACTATTCATTGTGTTATAGTGCTACGAACGCGGTTAGTCGGAGTATATACATAAAACAGCCTAAGTGAACGTTCATTTCAGGATTGATTCTACAGGCTTCTCGCGATCATTCAGGCGGTGATTGGCGATCGCTTTGTCACCAGTTTGCTCATTTTAATCCAGTATTTTCGGAGATAGGTAGGGTAGGGCTCTCCTCTGTCGCCTCGAGACACTCACGATGAGAGGACCGCACATAAATTATCAACCCCAGCTTGAGGGCGGGGTTGTTACAACTAAGCTACGGGGGTCAGTTTGTGACCTGCTCCTCCACGCTGCAGCTGCGCCTGTCCCGCGGGAGTGGGCGCTGCCACCTTCCCTGCCGCGCACTGTAGCCCCCGGAACTGGGTGACAGCCGTCCAAGTGCACCGACTTACATAGAGTATTTAGAGGTGCCTCTTCACAAGCCAATCCAAGAAAGTCACGATAGCCAATCTTTAATCTTGAAACTACTTGAAGTTGAAAGGCAAGTTTAAATCCTAGAAACTCTAACTCTGCCCTCACTGTACATATTATAAGTAGCTACTTATCTCTGTTTTAATAATGTTAATGTTGAAAGATACACGAAAACGCATAATAAGTATGAGATTGCGATATCTATATGTACACTGGTGTGTGCATGTGATAATGTTAAAAAATGAGTGTAATTTGCGTATATGACAGGTCATATTCACAATAAAATACTAAAAAGTATAAAACCACAAAATCTCAATATATTTAAACAGAGACATACATCTAAAGATGGTAGACCACCGATAAAATGTTGTCATTCAATAAATGACCTTTCATTTAACAAAGTGTAATTGCAATATCTCATGTGACATGTACTTTATCATGATCATCGTCATCATAACAGTCTAACAGAAGTCTACTGCTGTTGAAAAATACGCCTCTCCTAAGGATCGCATAGAAAGTGTCCTGTGTCATTTGCACCTGATCGACTTTTTCTGCAATGTTCTGCAGGACGTCGCAGCATCTTGCGGAGACATTCTAATACAGACAGTCGTATAATCATTGACTAAGAAAGATATATTAATTAATAATAATACAAAATTAAATAAGTAAAGAATTCATTAATTAATTTAAAGAATTCATTAGTTAATTTATAATATACTTAATATAATATACTTTTTATAGAAATATGTATATATATCAAAATCAAATTGCTATATACTCTTTCTTTCAAGGTGTGTAACATTTTAAGAATTTCAAATGGAATTTTATATTCTTTTCTCCAATGTATGTATACACAAGCAAATAAATAAATAAATACGTTAATATGACACCTAGAACTGAGGTGATCGTAAAATTGACTAATGTCTAGAAAAGAGTTAATATTGTATTTCAACATTATAAAAATTTCTTTTTTCGCCTGTTTTTATCTCCGCTAGAGATAGACTCTGTGTCGATAGACGAACTAAATTTTATTCCAATGAATAAATACACAAATATTGTTGTCAAGAGTCAGACAATTCAAAATCAAACTTAGATCTTCAATAAATGCCATTGATCCAAGTACTAAATAATATTAATTAAATATGAAAACAAATGTTTTTAATTGTATGTTGCGTCTAACATCAAACATGGTTGCAGCATCGAATAACCCCCGGCTAGTTTGTCAATACAACATCCCTTTTGTCAATGTTAAAATAATATTTTTACATTAGAAAATTATTAAAAGTACCATTTTTATAAATAGGGCTGAATATTAATTTAAATTAAATGTTTCACTATTAATTTATACAATTATCTATTAAAACTTAGTAAACTAAGAATTGACCGCTTTAACTTGAACACTGAACATCTTCTTTAAAACAACGTCCCTTTTAAACCAATGTTAAGATATTAGTATTATTATATAAGAAATCTGATTACAAACATTGTTTTTATAAATAGCCTCAGTATATTCAAATTAAATATTAAAAAAAACAATGGATTTATAATTATCCATTAAAACTATGTAAACATTAATTAACGCAATAGCTATGAACACTGAAAAATTAGGACAAACAGTATCTCTTTTAGGCTTATGTTAAAATGGCTCATTGGGACACATGGCCATAAATGGCCTTAGTTATACTGACTGAATAATAATTAAGTATGAATTTGTAATTATCTCAAGGCTCTCTTTAACATTAATTAACCCAACAATACATACGTAGAAACATACATTGATAGGTTGAAAATCACATACATTTGATGTTCATGCAAGTAGCAAACTCACTTGTGTTATGGAATAAGAAACAACGAATGGGCCACAAATACCCAGTCCCGAGACATGTAGAAAAGTAGATTTGATTTTAACATTTTCCCTTAGTCTATATGCCCCTAAGGAATAATATCATCATAGATGCCCCAAGGAACAATAATACCTGTCCTAAGTACAAATGTTAGGGTTAGGGTTATGTTAGGTTAGGTTGCGAGGTGTCTGGTAGTGCGATCGCCAATCTGCCTCTTGCCAAGGTGGCGATTACGGCACGCGAGAGGCCGGGTGTCCAGCAGTGGACTACTGCAAGCTGTTATGTGTGTAACAAGCATATGTACGTATAAGTCGAAAGTAACATGCAAGCTTTTTGTCGGTGCAGCATCTAAGTAAGTGTTTAGTTGGTGTAACAGCCTTTCGACTAAATGCTGCCCCCGGCGGCTCTTCTCGCGGTTTGTAGTTAACGCGAAACCCCACTGCTTGTTTCTAAAATAATGCTAGCCTTATTACCTTACAACATACCGCCAGTGAAAGTTCCGTCAAAATCGGTCCAGACGTTCTTGCGTCTGTCCGTTTGTTCCGCTAACTTCGAGACGGCTAGACCGATTTCAACGGGACTTACACTGGCAGAAAGTTTATTTTTTTGTGGCGTAACGTGATCGTAGGCTACTTTATTTTAGAAACATATTCACATATATTCCTCCAATACAGAGGTAGACAGAAGTCTAGACGATTAAATCCTTTCCTGACCCACCTTTCACCGAAGATTTTGGGACAACGTGACAGGTAGCGACGAGCTTATCGTTGTTTTTGCGTAGACTTGTTAAAGAAATAAAACAGTTAAAACGTATCCAGTTTTCAATTTATTATAAAATATAACACAATACAACAAATTGTAGTAACTTTCTTAGTTCGGAAAGGACATAGTTTTAATTAGGTTTCAGCTCATTTCAATATCGCATCGCATCGTTCGTGACTAAATCAGGGCTCCCCAATTGGACCTGGTGACGCCGGACGTGGGGGTCCGTGCAGTGGCGCAGCAACTCGGATACCTGGCGAGGAACGTGCAATTATCTTAACGTTTTAAATGTTTATATATCTTTTAGAATATTAATTATGTCATGGTTAGGAACTAGATATCAGTTACGCCAACAAAAGTGCTCTGATATATCACATTATTCACATCCATTCACATCTTTAGGTATGTTATCTTAACCGGTGTTAGGGCTGGCCCCAAACAAAACGAGCTAATCCTGCAAGTGATACTGATATCTAGAACACCAGGCTCTACCATTTCAGTGATACTATTCATTGTGTTATAGTGCTACGAACGCGGTTAGTTTGAGTATATACATAAAAACAGCCTATGAAAGTCATTTCAGGATTGATTCTACAGGCTTCTCGCGATCATTCAGGCGGATTGGCGATCCTTTGTCCCGCCAGTTTGCTCATTATAATCTTCGTATTTTGAGATAGGTAGGGTAGAGTGGGCTCTCCTCTGTCGCCTCTCGAGACACTGACGGACCGAGGAAGGTTCGTATGCACATGTAAATCATCAACCCTAGCTTCGAAGGCGGGGTCACGCTAGCAACTAAGCTACGGGGTCAGTTTGTCGACCTGCTCACCACGCTGCAGCTGCGCCGTCCTGGGAGTGGGCTGCCCCTCCACCATGCCAGCCCGGAACTGCGACAGCATCCAAGTGCACCGACGTACATAGAGTATTTAGGGTGCCTTCTGCAGCCAATCCAAGAAAGTCACGATAGCCAGTACTACAATCTTGAAACTACTTGAAGTTGTTATAAGTTTAAAATCTAGAAACTCTAACTCTGCCCTCACTGTACATATTATAAGTAGCTACTTATCTCTGTTTTAATAATGTTAATGTTGAAAGATACACGAAAACATAATAAGTATGAAGTTGCGATATCTATATGTACACTAATTGTCATGTGATAATGTTAGTAAAAATGAAGTGTAATTTGCACGTATATGACAGGTCATATTCAATAACAAAATACTAAAAAGTATAAAACATCAAAAATCTCAATATATTTAAACAGAAACATACATCTAAAGATGGTAGACCAATCGATAAATGTTGTCATTCAATAAATGACCTTTCATTTAACAAAGTGTAATTGCAATATTCATGACATGTACTTTATCATGATCATCGTCATCATAACAGTCTACCAGAAGTCTACTGCTGGAACATACGCCTCCTATGATCGCCGGTTAATAGAAAGGTCGTCCAGTGTCATTTCAAATTATCGACTTCCCGCAATGTTCTGCAGGTCGTCGCAGCATCTTGCGGAGACATTCTAATACAGACAGTTGTATAATCATTGACTAAGAAAGATATATTAATTAATAATAATATGTAATTAATAAGTAAAGAATTCATTAATTAATTTAAAAGAATTCATTAGTTAATTTATAATATACTTAATATAATATACTTTATAGAAATATGTATATATATCAACAAAATCAAATTGCTATATACTCTTTCAAGGTATATTTTAAGAACTTCAAATGAATTTTATATTCTTTTCTCCAATGTATGTACATACATATAAGGCCAATAAATAAATAAATACGTTAATAAGGACACCCAGAATTGAGGTGATCGTGCCCGACTAATGTCTAGAAAAGAGTTAATATTGTATTTCCAACATTATAAAAATTTCTTCGCCTGTTTTGTGATCTCCGCCAGAGAAGACTCTGTGTCGATAGGCGAATTTAAATTCTTTATTCCAATGAATAAATACACAAATACTGTTGTCAAGAGTCAGACAAATCAAAATCAAACTTAGACTTCAATAAATGTTTATTGATCCATACTAACAACATTAATTAAAATATGAAACAAATGTAGTTTCTTAATTGTATGTTGCGTCTAACATCAAACATGGTTGCAGCATCGAATAACCCCGGCTAGTTTGTCAATAACATCCTTTTAAGCCACCGTTAAAATAGATGACATTAGAAATATTATTAAAAGTACCATTTTATAAATAGGCTGAAAATCTACTGCTGAACATACGCCTCCTAAGATTAACATTATTAAACAGAGATAAGTAGCTACTTATATGTACAGTGAGGCAGAGTTAGAAGTTTCTGTGATTTAAACTATAATGTCTTCAAGTGAAGCCAAGATTAAAGATTGGCTATCGTGACTTTGGATTGGCTTAGAAGGCACCTCTAAATACCTATGTACGTCGGTGCACTTGACGCTGCCGTGGCCCTGGGGCTGGTGCGCGGCGGAGTGGGGCAGCGCCCACCCCTGACGGCGCAGCTGGCGTGGCGGCAGGCCGCAACCACCCCGTAGCTTAGGTTGCCAGCGACCCCGCCTGGAAGCTAGGGGTTGATGATTTACAGCGTATACGAATCCTCTCTGTCCGTGAGTGTCTCGAGAGGCGACAGAGGGAGAGCCCTACCTACCCTACTCATCTCGAAAAAATACCACCAGATTAAAATGGAGCAATTGTGACAAAGTTGATCGACAATCGGCCTGAATGATCGCGGAGAAGCTCAGGTAGAATCAATCCTGAAATGGACATTCATAGGCTGTTTTTATGTATATACTCAAACCAATCTCGCGTTCGTAGCACTATAAATGTTTAGCTAGTATCACTGAAATCGGTAGATTCGTTCTGTGATATCAAATACTTGCAGGATTAGCTCGTTTGTTTGGCCAGTTCTCAAACACCGGTTAAGATAATATACTCGCAAAGATGTGAATGGATGTAACAGGATATATCAGACACTTTGTTACGTAACTGATATCTAGTTCCTAACCATGACATAATTAATATTCTAAATGATATATAAACATTTAAAACGTTAAGATAATTGCATCGTTCCTCGCCAGGTACCCAGCCGCTGCGCCACTGCACTGACCCCACACGTCCTCGGCGTCACCAGGTCTAATTGGGAGCCCTGATCTAGTCACGAACGATGCGATGCGATGTTGAAATTGAGCTGAAACTCTAATGAAACCAGCGTCCTTTCCGGAACCAAGGAAATTTACTAATAATTTGTTGTATTGTGTTATATTTTATAATAAATGGAAACCGACATGTTTTAACTGTTTTATTTTCTTTAACAATCTACGCAAAACAACGATAAGCTCGTCGCTACTCGTCATGTTGTCCCAAAAATCTTCGGTGAAAGGTGGGTCGGAAGGATTTAATCTAGACTTCTGGTTCACCTCTGTATTGGCGAATATATAGAATATGTTTCTAAACAAAAGCAGCCGACATCCCACATGCCGACAAAAAAATCGAAGTTTTCTGCCAGTGTAAGTCCCGTTGAAATCGGTCTAGCCGTCTCAGAGATTAGCCGGAACAAACGGACAGACACCTGAAACGTCTGACCGATTTTGACGGAACCACTGGCGGTAGCTGATGTTGTAAGGTGTAACTAAGGCTAGCATTATTTTAGAAACAATAATTAGGTTTCGCGTTAACTACAAAACCGCAGAAGAGTCGCAGGGGCAGCTAGGTTAGGTTAGGTTAGGTTAGGTTCCCAGGTGGCGGATAGAGAATGCCACATCACGGTTGTGTGTACCGGGAAACCGGCGACCAAAACTGGCTGGTTCAGGGCGTACCCTCAGTTTCATTCGGAACTGAGAAACGGCTTAGGGCAAGATGCTCTGTAAGGCGGCCTTCAAGGTGGCCTCGGTTACTCCCAGTATCCCTCTCATGAGAGGGACAGTGATGTGACAGGTGCGGCGTTGTGTTAACGTAGTCGTTTTCGACCGGCGTCGGACCATCCGTAACTTATGGATCACTGAGAGGAAGAAAACCCTTTAAAAAATAACCCCAATCTCAAGGTCTAGCGTGCCGATGGGATGAATGGTTGGGGTACCCAGTCACCAGCGCTTTGGGGGAAGGGGATTTTTCAGGACCAAAACCCTGCAAAGGAAAAAAAAGGAACAAAAAATGAACGCAGTACCTAAAAACATAACTACCCAGGGTGGCGAATCCACCCTCGGGCTCAGCTCGGCCGCTCCCATCGCATCTGGGCGCGGGCAAGGCACTGCATCCAAGAGACACTAACACGAAAACGTGTGTTCCCGAACATCTGGGGACAAAAATAAAAAGGAAGAAGTGATGCCGAGTAAAGGCCGATCACAACACGACCGTCGTGGGTTTATCGCCCGAGCACCCGTCTGGCAGGTGAGAGTGATGGAGGGTATCCGACGTATCCTTTGCGTCAATTAACATCTGCTACCTTTACTCTTCTTCAAAGGCGGAAGAAAGGAGAGCGTGACCATCTGCGGAGGCCAGGGCTGCTAAAGTTACGGCGATTTCTGCCACGGCCTCTGATGAGAAACAAGAACCGAGAAGGAAATATTTGGGTCCTCGAGGACGCCAACAAATACTAGATCTAAGAAAAATCTTCCTGATCCTGAAGAACTGGCCAGTAAACTACGTTCTCATACCTTCTCCGAACTGATGAGTACATTGCTGTACAACTACAGGCCATAGAGCCGCGGCGGATCGGTCTAAGAATTTAAAAGGTGACTTTGTTCGCGGAATAAGACTGGCCGTGCGACACATACAAGCCGCGACTCAAGAATTTGCAAGGAGATCTGCTGCGGATGACCTTGTAGCGAGACTGGAAAAAGAAAATGAAGTTCTTCGTTCAGAGCTCAGTCTAAACACTAGAAAGTCACTGAGGAAATCAGTAACCTCGGAAGAAGTCCCAGGTACCAGCCGGTCCAAATCGGTACAAGAGCCACCACCGGTTGCCGCCATCAGCTGCGCACAACCTGAGGCAAGAAGAGGAACTGATGGAGCGAATTGCGCCCTTGATCGAGAATAAGCTGGTTGCCTTCGAGGCAAGGTTATTCCCGATAAGGCAATTTCGTCCACCACTGGGGAAACCAAGAGCAGACTTGAACACAAAAGGGTTAATACTCCCTCGGGCTGTCTGAAAGCAAAAAGAAAATTGCGAAGGAATAAACCTTCCTATCCACCAGTGGCGGACCTACCTCCTACGCCGGCGCCAGCGTCGATGCATACATCTGCACGTCCAGGAGCTTTCATGGGCTGACGTAGCCAAAAAGCCTCAAAACTCGAAGATCAAACAGGGCCCGAAAAAAGATCGGTATTTGGTGGCAGAGAGAGAAAGGTAAAGAAAATGACAAAAGGAGGGTACTGTGTGCCCCAAATAACTGCGGCAGTAACAGTTTCTTTTATTGAAGGCTCTACCATTACATATGCCAAAGTAATGGTAGAAGCTAAGGCAAAATCCGGCTGACCGATTGCGGAATCGATTCCTCTTCTGCCAAAGAGGGAAGGCTATGCAACAGGGGGTTTACTGGAAATCGGTGGCCCTGACTGTAATACAAGAGCTGACAAACTTGCGACAAAAATGCAGGAGGTCCCTTCCTTGAATTGATGTCCGCACTGCGCCGCCCAACGAAAACGGCTGATGTTCGACTGAGGGATCTCGACGATGCGGTCAGTCCTACGGAGCTTGCTGCAGCGGTCGCAGAAGCTGGCGGATGCTCTATAGAAGAAATTAAAATAGGAGATATCCGTCGAACACCCACCAGTATGGGGACATGCTGGCTGCGTTGTCCGGTCACAACGGTTCGCAAATTAGCAACTGCTAAGCGGATAAGTGTTGGTTGGGGATCAGCCTGCGTGGACATTCTGGAGTCAGGCCCATGCACCGCTTCCGGTGCTTAGAAAAAGGCCACGTTGGTAGTCGATGTCCCAACAAAGTCAACTGAGGTGACCGATGTTACGCCTGCGGAGAGCCTGGTCACAGGCAACCAGTGCACAGCCTCGGTACTGAATGCCCATTGTGTTCAGATTTAGGTCGCCCATCTGACCACAGACTAGGGAAAAAGGTGCCCATCTGCCAAAAGCTTGGTGCAAGCCAAATAACTCCGGCTTCCGCTTTAACGTCGGCTGCAGATGCAATACTGAACCAAGCGGGCTCAGAAATGGAGGTTGTTGAGAATCCAACTTCCCGCCCTGAAAGTCCTCCAGGGAAAATTTAAACCACTGCCGCAATGCCCAAGATCTGCTTATGCAGACCATTGCGGAGTGGCGGGTTGCCCCGGCAGTAGTAGCGGAGCCTTACGTTGTTCCTGATCATACCCGCTGGTTTGGCGATAACTCGGGCCCTGTAGCCATCTACTGGGGAGCGGAGAGAGGTCCCACCCTGCACCTTATTGGGAAAGGGGCAGGGCTTTGTTGCAGTGCAACAAATTGCCATCGTTGGCTGTTATGTCTCTCCCAACAGGTCACTCGCCGACTACGAGTTGTACCCAGACGGGTAGCGAACTGCATTCACAGGTGTCTACCTCATCCACTGGATTGTCCTGGGAGTTCTTAATCATTACGCCAGGGCATGGGGTAACCCCAGAGATAGTCCGAGGGGAGAGGTCATAAAAGAATGGGCGGCTGGACTGGACCTCCGACTTATAAATCAAGGTTCCGTGAGCACATGCGTGCGATGGCAGGGGAGTCGGTCGAATATGCCACGAAGAGACGCCAGTACACCAGAGCCCGGAAGGAGGAGATATGAGAGCTCCGCTGGTTGAAGAGGTAGCCGACCAAGGAGGCATACCGGAGCGGCTACAAAAGCGAGTTTGTAATTACCAATGCCAAGTCTCGGTCCTGCATGGATTCCTGGAGGGACTCAACAGGGATCCGTGGGAGTCCATACTGGATGGTACTGGCAACCTGACCTTGGATGCCCTCTGATGAATCCCTTGATCCGGAGCTGCTGGGAAGAGTGATCAATTCACTTTTCCCGGTGGGTCGGGCAAGTCCTCTGTCCACCCTCGAAGGTCGTCGGGTGGCATGACGAGATGCGGGTAACCGTACAGGTGGAGTTGACCGAGCAGTTAGCCGCTTGAGAGGCTGAAACACGGCTCCAGGACCTGACGGAATACCAGGCTGGCCTTGATGCTGGAGTCTGGCTGCCTTAGGGGACAGACTGCGCAGTTGTTCAAACGCCGCCTCCATACAGCCACGTCTTCGGCCTCGGAAGCCAAATTGGTCCTCTTTAAAGAAGTTGCTGAAGCGGCAGGGCCGCAGATTCTCCTCTGCACCATCCCCATATGCCCGTTGGACGAGATTGGCGTTATTTGAAAGGATTCTTGCCTTTCGTCTCAACAGGCATCTGGTCGCGTCGGTCCTGATCTCGCCGAAAGCCAGTTCGGCTTCCGACACGAGCGTTCAACCATTAGACGCAATTTTGCGCGTCCGCTCGTTGTCGGAGCATGCGGTGTCCCGGGGTGGCGTGGCAATGGTACTAGTTTGGACATTGTCAATGCCTTTAACTCCTGCCCTGGAAGCAATCAGAGGGGGGCTCAGCTTACCATCAAGTGCCCCATCTGCAAGGCGCGTGATCGCGGACTACTTGCACGACAGGTACATTTTAAACATGAACAAAGACCGCAAGATTTGGAGGGAGATCCAGTGCGGTGTTCCGCCGGGTTCAGTGCTGGGGCCCATTACTGTGGAACATCGCCTACGACGCGGTTCTGCGTGTCGATCTTCCTGCTGGCGTCAACGTAGTTTGTTATGCAGACGACAATCTGGTGGTCGCCAGGGAACACTTTTTGAGACCAAGGAGCTCGCCGAGCTTGGGGTGGAAATCGTCGTCGCCAGAATTCACGAGTTGGGATTAGAAATAGCGCCGCACAAGACCGAGGCGCTATGGTTCCACAAATTGCCCAGGGCAGGGAACCACCCGACCTGTGTGTCCGAGTAGGTGGGTCTGAAGTCAGAGTGGGGAGGCACATGAAATATCTGGGCCTCCTACTGGACAGTCGCTGGGCTTCGAAGAGCACTTCGAGCGCCTAGTTCCCCGAATAGAGAGGGTGGCGGGTGCGCACAGACCGCCGCCCAATCTAGGGGACTGGTGAAGAAGTTCGCCGCCCCTATGCTGGAGTCGTCCGATCCGTAGCCCTTTGCGGGCGCTGGTGTGGCGAAAGGCCAACCATCCGCCGATGTAGAACCAAATCTACAGTGTGCAACGACGGATGGCCATACGGATTGTGCGAGGATACCGCACGATATCCTTTCGAGGTAGCAACTGTCCCGGCTCGCTTCTTCCGCCTGACATATTGGCGAATGGATGCAAGGGTGTATAACCGAATACGCATCCTCCGCCAGGGCGGTGATAGCGAGCCAGTAGAGGCGTTCGCGCCACAAGCGGCAGGAATGGCCAGAATGCCTTCGGTACGGGTGCTCCGGCGAGGAAGAGCCAGCGCGCGCAGACGCGTCGTCGAGGCGTTTCTGCCGGCCCTCGAGCCCGGCTCCAGCGACGGAGAGGAAGACTCACTCTGATGTGACTTGTTGGTTGCGTACTACCGACATGGCTGTTTCGGTGATTATCTGTGTAAGATCGGACGTGAGGCGACGGCGAACTGTTTCCATTGCGGTGGGACGATCCAGGACCTGCACGCATAGCCCTGGGCCTCAGCCCCAGCATGGAAGCAGAGCGGAGTATCCTGCGAGCGATTGACGAAACTCTCCC
>JAGSMR010000300.1:0-22500 GCA_029286605.1 Sericinus montela | reverse complement strand
GTTGGGTTAGGTTGGGTTGGGTTAGGTTGGGTTGGGTTAGGTTGGGTTGGGTTAGGTTGGGTTGGGTTAGGTTGGGTTGGGTTAGGTTGGGTTGGGTTAGGTTGGGTTGGGTTAGGTTGGGTTGGGTTAGGTTGGGTTGGGTTAGGTTGGGTTGGGTTAGGTTGGGTTGGGTTAGGTTGGGTTGGGTTAGGTTGGGTTGGGTTAGGTTGGGTTGGGTTAGGTTGGGTTGGGTTAGGTTGGGTTGGGTTAGGTTGGGTTGGGTTAGGTTAGGTTTTTTTTTTTTTTTATTATTTCCTGACATGGGAGATCAGGGACCTTATCGCTCTTTTCTCAATTTTTGTCATTGTTCTTTTGACGTTCAATATTTTTTTTTTTTTTTTCTTTTCGTTATCTTTATTTCATATGACTTAACTTTCTTACTTATCTCCTATGACACTATTCATCTTCATTGCGTTGTTCCTATTATTACATTAGCTTACTTACATTACTACCATCTTAGAATATATTGGTATATTGATAATCTTATGCTATTTATCATTACACTTTTCTGCTTCTATATACTTAGAACCTTTCTTATACTTTATTACTTAAGTAATTGTAATTATATAATTTCTCATATTATATATTCAATTACCTATTACTATTTCTACGCAATAATTAATATCATGTTGTACTTATTTCTTATAGTTACAATTATTCTTATATATCTATTTATTTCTATCAGTTGTTTGTTTAGCTATATGTTTACAATATTCTAGAAATTTATTTCTAATTTCTTTGTCTCTTATCAAACTATGTATTTCCTCTTTGTTATTTTTATTTTTAATTCCAACTCTAATTCTGTTCTTATTTTATAGTATCTAGGGCACTCCGCAATGAGATGTACAATTGACTCAGGCTGTTCATTATTGCATACACATGCGGGGTTCTCCTTACATTTAAAACGATGAAGATATTCGGAGAACCCCCATGGCCGGTCAACACTTGTGTCAACAGTGGGTCTAGCTCTATCTTCCTAATTATTGGGTAAGCATCTAAGGCATCCGGAAAAATATTTTTGTTGTTGTGGCTGTGCTTTCCTTCTTTATATCTCCGATTCCATTCCTCAAGCGAGTCCATTCGATTTCACGCTTGACAAATGAAATCGGACATTTGTCGTAATGAGGTTTTGTTTTCATTTTTAATGCAGCCTCTTTAGCCAGTGCGTCTGCCCTTTCATTTCCCTCCACCCCCACATGTGCTTTTACCCAATGAAAGATAAGGGATTTTCCTTGAATTTTTAGGTTTTTTTAAATTCTCACTTACCTTTACCGCTAGTGGGTGGAGAGAATCACCACTACTAATTGTCTCCAGGGCAGCTCTAGAATCGCTGTATATGTTACAGCTACGCGCGGGGGTCTTTAATGCCACTTTAGTGGCTTCAAGCAGAGCCAACATTTCCGCCTGATAGACGGTGCAGAAGTGGTCCAGTTTTAACTTTTTAGTATTCGTTTCGGCAGCTCCGTCCCAAATGGACAAGGCTGCACCTACTTTTCCTTCAATTTTGCTTCCGTCTGTAAATGTCCTAATCTCTGAATTACTTGTTTGATCCACTTGTACACCGTCCCCCAGGCATACGAAATTTGGCCCCACCTGCTCCACAGGATGTGGTAATTTAACGTATTGAACCTGTCTCTCCAATGCTCGGTCACCAACCACCCGTCGGGAGTATCCTTTTTACTGTACATTGTTGCTGTCTCCTGAATCCTAAGGTCCAGGGGAAGCAAACCAGCGAGTAGTAGGGCCGAGTTCAGAGAGACGGTTCTATATGCCCCTACGATTCTCTGTACGAATCCGCGTTGGACCGAGTTGAGAAGTTTTCTCGTTTGCAGCTTTTCGGCAGCTGGTGCCCAGGCGTTTGCTGCATAGAGAATCACTGGTTCCACTACCGCCACGTAGATGGTTCTCACTATCTCCAGATTCAGGCCCCAGTTAATTTTTGCCGCTTTGGACAGCTGTCTATATATTCCTTGAGCCTTCCTACAGATGGTCCGAATATGGGTATTGAAAGTTAATTTGGAGTCAATAGTAAGCCCAAGTATTTTTACTGCTGGAATACTCAATTTCCTCCCCACCCATGGTTAGAGCTGGCGAGTCATATTTTAGTTTATTGGTAAATATTACAGCCTTGGTTTTATGTGGCGCAAAACGTAATTTATTTTTGACTCCCCAGCTCCAAACATGCGCGAGGATGGCATTAGCTCGTCTTTGCACTTCGAGCCTCCTCTCCTGAGACCATGATAACCACGTCATCCGCGAATGCTTGACAGTGTTCACCCTGAGTCTCCACCGATTTAAGCAACGGGTCTAAAAGTAAGTTCCACAGGGTGGGTCCACCTATTGAGCCTTGTACGCACCCCTTCGTTGTCTTTTTAGACCATTCCGCTCCAGCAAACCTGACGCGCACTGTTCTATCGTCAAGATAGCTGTCTATCAGTCGCCTCAGGTTTACTGGGCATCCGGTCTCTGCCAGTCTGCAGCGTATCGCCGGCCACCAAGCGTTATCGAAAGCTCCCTCTATGTCTAAGGAGACAAGTACAACTAGTTTTTTCTTCTTTAACTCTGTTTTAATGTACTGTACTATGTCATAGAGGGAGTCCTCGGTACCTCGTTGAGGCATAAAGCCATACTGTTTTTTACTGATGGCCGGCATGATGTGCCACCTGATCCTTCTGATCAACATTTTTTCTAAAATCTTGCCTAGGACTGGCAGGAGGCCAATGGGCCTATAGGACTTGGGGTGCATGTAATCCTTTCTTCCCGGCTTCGGCAACGCAACTACTACGGCTTCTTTCCAACTCTTCGGGAAACAAGCCAACTCCAAGCACTTGTTCGCCAATGCCAGAAAGAGATCGGTGTTCAGGGTGATGGCTGCTTTACAAATATCTGCAGTTAGCCCATCAATGCCAGGTGCTTTCTTAGCGTTAAAACTTGATGCGGACCATAAGAGTTCTTCTCTTGTAAAGGGCGGGTCGCACAGATCATCTTGCGAGCCCACATTTACCGTGGTCGCTAACTCTGAAATATATTTATGGTCCGCACTTTCTCCATGAGTTTCATCCTCTGGATAGAAACTGTCCGCTAAGATTCTGGCAGATTCCATGCTTCCCACGTTTTTTCCGTCGCAGATTAGGGGAGTCTCCTCCTGTCTCACTTCCGTTCTGCCAATCACCCTGTAGATACCCTCCCACATGGTTTCTCTTTCCTGTCTGCTACAAAACTGTTTCCAACTGGTTGTCTGAGCCTTCTTCACCGCCAGCTGGTATTTTTCTTTATCGCGATATACTGCTCGACGACCCATTCTTCTTCGAATTTGTGCCGCACAAGATATTCGGCGTTTTCTTCTGGACACTTCTCTTTGAGTTCACTCAGCTCCTCATTCCACCAGGGCAACTCTATTCGCCTTTACTACTTAGTCTTGGCATGCTTACCTCACAGGCATCAACTATTGAGTTTGAGTAATTTTGGATGTAATTTTCTAATGTTGCTTTGTTTTCTATTTCTTTTATTTTTGTTACATTTAAATTTTTGTGTTGTTAAAGCTGGGTTAGTTTTGTATAAACTCACCCCAGTTTGCTTTCCTTGTGTTATATTTTCGAGTTGTTCTTTGATGTCTGTACCGATCGCCTTGCCAAGACCTACCTCGAAGAGAATCGCCCTGTGGTCCGAACAGGTGATGGTCTCTGAAAGTTTCCAGTTTTCAATTCTACCTAGAAGATTCGCCGAGCAAGTCGTTATATCAACACAACTGGTGAATCTTTTCCACCCCTAATGGTGTCAAAAGTGGGCTCAGACCCTGGTTCAAGACATACAGTTGCATTTCGTTAAGTGCAGCCTCCATTTCAATTCCTCTGCTGTCTGATTCTCTACTACCCCAATAGATGTTCCATGCATTTACATCGCCTGCCAGGATTATGTTGTTTGTCTGCAAATCTTCAACAGCTTTTTAATTTTGATCAGGTATGGTTCGATGGGCTGATCGCACTCGGTAGACGGACACCACCCCATCTCCCAGGCTCCGGTCCTCACCTTGGCTACAGCTATGTTCTCAGTAGTGAGATCCGGATAAAGAGAGACGTCGATGGTATCGTCAAATAGTACAATGGCTGCTTTATTTACTTTACCGTTTTCACGGTTCCCGCAACATTGTACAATCCTGGTGCCAGGATAGTGCTTCATCTTACCAATATTTCCGATGTAAGGTTCCTGAACCATTGCAAAGGTGGTCTTGCTTTTGGCCGCGTGCATAATTAATTCGGCAGTAGCTAAATCGCTCCTTTGAAGATTTGCCTGTATGACTCTATACTTTTTGTTCTTGTTTAAAGTCTCGTTTTCACCTGGGATCACCTTAGCAATAAGCTATAGATGATCTAGCCAACGCATCCCATTTTTTCCTGACTGGACACTCGGAGCTGAATGCATTGTGGTCACATCTTTCGTGCTTTGCTTTTTTGCAATTATTACACGAAGGCGGTTCTCCAGAGAGCCACTCTGTGCATTCCGCCCTGAGATGCGGGCCTCCGCAGTGGCTGCACACATCTACACTCTCGGTACAAAGTTTTTTGCTGTGGCCGTATCCTAAGCACTTGGTGCATTGTATTAGTGGAGACTGGTCCGTCACTCGTACCCGCTGCAAATCAACATGAATGAGCTCTTTCTCCATCATTCGTCTCCAAACTTGTGGAGACACCCTAATAACAATGTGAGAAGTGAGTGTGTTTCTGGTCCTCTTCCTATATTTTATTTCCATTCTTTGTTCTTCCTCTTCTACTCCCTCAAAAATTTGTTTGTTTTGCATCTTGATCGCCTTAATAACATCACTATCTGTATTATAGCTCATCACATCTCTCAGCATTAGCAGGGGGTCCTTATTTTTTATTTCCTCCACTATTAATTTAGACCCTTCCATATTAATTTTTTCCTTCACTTTTCTTAATTCTTCCTGAGTACCACATCCTAGTATTATCTTCCGGTCTCTGGCCTTCCGTATTTTATCGACCTGAATTCCTTCGTCCTTAGCATTTATAACTTTCCTAATTTTTTCTAATACATGTTCACCAGTTTCATTCACGTCCTCTGATGAGATTGCTATGGAATGAGTGGCGACATATCCTGATGGTATTTTACTACCCTTCCGGGCGGTTACATTGGCATATGTCGCCCTTTCTTCACGACTACCTTGTTCCTTTAACAGTTTTCCTAGAATCTCCATTTCTTTCTTATTTTCTTGCAGTAGTTTACTATGTTCTGCAATACTTTTTAGTAAGCTCTCTTCTACATCTTGCTTAAGTCCAATTGTACCTGGTCTTTGCAACTTTTTCTCCACTTTGTTCTGTTCTTCTTGTTTTTTACTTCCTCCTCCCATTTTTCTTTCCATCTCTGCTTCCTTCACTAATTGGTATAACCTATCTATATTTAAAGTCACCTCAGTTTTAATATCTGTTTTTAGGTTCCTTGAGTTGTTTAAGTGAAGTTTTGCCTTATTCAGACATGATCTCGCCTCTGCAACTCTATCTCTATCTATAACTTGTTCTACCATCTTTTCCGGTGACTTTCCCACTTTTTCAACAGAAGCTTTGCTTGTTGAGGGAGCAGTTGTTTGTTTCGTTCGGGCCACCTGGTGTATTCTATTTCCTTTTCCCTGCGACACTAATTCCGATTCCTTTGCCCCTGTCTCCCATTCCCCAATGCTACGTCTAACACTTTTCTGTCCTTCTTTTCCTGGAGATGAGCCTGCCGTCTCTACTACCTTAGGGGAGGATTTCTCCAAGTCATTATCCTGCGCTTTTTTGACAGGGGTTCGTATTCCGAACATTGTCAGGGGAAAACGTCAGCAATATTAAAAATATAAAAAGATGTAAATTAATAAAAAAGGGGTAATAAAAAGTGAGATCCTAGACTAAATATTGCTTCCTATATGTAAAGGGTGTAGGAAATGTCCAGAACCCACCGCGACACAATTGTGTACAGTCAAAATGACTTTAGTTACTATATCTTCAAATAATAGTACAAAGTTTTCTTTGCTCTATATAGAGCACTTCACTGAATTCACAAAGTAGTCAATTGTACGTGTCTTTATAAAATGGCATGCCAATTACGTAATTAAATTAAAAATAAAAATTTTACACTGTTTTTAGAGGATATATTCCTAAGTCTTATTTATTGAAATGTCTCTATGTAGAGTCCTTTTGTATAGTTCAACAGGAAGAAGTTAATTTTACTTATTGTTCATCGAAAGTCCGGTGGAGATTGGAGCAGCAGTTCCTGAGATAGAGCAAGAACTATATTTTCAAAATGGCGGATCAAAATGGCCGCCGATCTCTTATTTTAGTTCTTTCTCTATCAGGTATTACCACGCAAATGCGTACACTTGAAACCACGTCGAAATCCACCCAAGATTTCCGGAGATATAACGATTTAAAATTTTTCAAAATGGCGGACAAAATGGCGACCTGATCTAAAAACAGTAATAACTTCTATAGTTTTTGTCCTAGAAACATGCGGTTTTGAACCTCACACTGCACACTTTTTCTAAAGTCTATTTCTATCACTTTCCAGTTTTACTTCACGTCTCTATGTAGAGTTCTTATTTCACCTTAACTAAATTCTCCTTGGTGGTCCAATAGTATAGTCCAAAACCGCAACTCGCTCCGACTTATAGAACTAAAGTTATATAACTTTAAAAATTTTCAAAATGGCCGCCAATTTGAACGTTATGGTTCTAATTTCTTTATTTTTTAACCGATTTAAACCGTCTTTGGACTCATTTGAAAGGTCTTGATGTCAATATTACGAATTTGTCAAAACCTTTCCACTTAGTGCCCCCTTTACGCTTAATTTTGTAAAAAACCTATTTAATTTTACAAAAATAGTCACACTATCCAAACTTTTCGTTTAAAAAATCTACAAAAATTTATGTCTACTTCTTAAGGTTTGTTTTGTTCAGATATATACATTCACATAAAAAACTATTGATATTTACGGTACCACGTGTTCACTTAAAAAATTAAAAAATCTCTAACTTACGTTCTATTCATCTAAAAAATCTAATATTTTACAGGATTATAGTAAGGACTAATTACGATAATAACATATAATAAAAAGTATGTGTTATCGATTTAAATTCTAACCTATAAATTTTTTAAAATTAACAAAATATTTAAAAATCTGTATCTCCTAAACCACTTAACTTATTAATGTTCTGTAAACTGTGTATGGCTCCTCTCTGCTTCAGCTATCAAGTGCAGCTTTCAAAATTAGCCGCACGATTCTGGATCTTGGAGCACGTGGCCACGTGGTACTTGTTTTTTTGGGTTTTTCTCAGGCGTTTTACACCGGAAAAATAAAGTCTATATACACAACTGTAGGTCTCGTGAATACCTTTAAAACCACATAATAAAAAATATGGGTAAAAGCGCTTGATCTCACAGCGTATCACTTTTAAGTTTTATAACCTTTTAAGAATCACTAATTTGGTGATAAATTCTTCAATTATTCACTGATTTTCAAAAACTTTTCACCACTGGATACCTTGCGTCAAGACGCATCTTTTGGTATACGACACACCCTAGTTGCGTAAAAAAAACCCACTTGTACGAATTTTTGAACGCGGAGCGATTAAATTTCGCTGCTTACGGGGACACGAACGACGCCAGACTGGGTTAGGTTAGGTTAGGTTAGGTTAGGTTAGGTTAGGTTAGGTTAGGTTAGGTTAGGTTAGGTTAGGTTAGGTTAGGTTAGGTTAGGTTAGGTTTTGCCAGTCCTCCCATCGGGCGCGTCCCCAGGTGGCGGATAGGGGAATGCCACATCACGGTTGTGTGTGGTACCGGGAAACCGGCGCGGACCAAAACTGGCTGGGTTCAGGGCGTACCTCAGTTTCATTCGGAACTGAGAAACGGCTTAGGGCAAGATGCTCTGTAAGGCGGGCCTTCAAGGCGGGCCTCGGTTACTCCCAGTATCCCTCTTTCATGAGAGGGACAGGGATGTGACAGGTGCGGCGTTGTGTTAACGTAGTCGTTTTCGACCGGCGTCGGACCACCCGTAATCTCTATGGGGACTGGGGCTCCTGGGAGGGAGGGTTATACAAAGGAGCCATGAGGAAGAAAACCTCTTTAAAAATAACCCCAATCTCAAGGTCTAGCGTGCCGATGGGATGAATGGCTGGGGAACCCAGTCACTAGCGCTTTGGGGGAAGGGGATTTTTCAGGGACCAAACCCTGCAAAGGAAAAAAAAAAAGGAACAAAAATGAACGCAGTACCTAAAACATAACTACCCAGGGTGGCGAATCCACCCCGGGCCTAGCTCAGGCTGCCCCATCGTATCTGGGCGGGGCAAGGCACTGCATCCAAGAGACACTAACACGAAAAACGTGTGTTCCCGAACATCTGGGGACAAAATAAAAGGAAGAAGTGATGCCGGGAGAAGCGTCGATCACAACACGTGACCGTCGTGGGCGGTTTACTCGCCCGAGTACTCCCGTTAGTCTGGCAGGTGAGAGTGATGGAGGGTATCCGACGTATCCTTTGCGTCGCTAACATCTGCCACTTCATCAAAGGCGGGAAGAAAAAGGAGAGCGGGACCATCTGCGGAGGCCAGGGCTGCTAAAGTTACGGCGATTTCGCCACGGCCTCTGATGAGGAAACAAGAATCGAGAAGGAAATATTTGGGTCCTCGAGGACGCCAACAAATACTAGATCTAAGAAAAATCTTCCTGATCCTGAAGAACTGGCCAGTAAACTACGTTCTCATACCTTCTCCGAACTGGATGAGTACATTGCTGTACAACTACAGGCCATAGAGTCAGTGGCGGATCGGTCTAAGAATTTAAAAGGTGACTTTGTTCGCGGAATAAGACTGGCCGTGCGACACATACAAGCCGCGACTCACGAATTTGCAAGGAAATCTGCTGCGGATGACCTTGTAGCGAGACTGAAAAAAGAAAATGAAGTTCTTCGTTCAGAGCTCCAGTCTAAACACCAGAATGGAGCAGCTTACTGAGGAAATCAGTAACCTCCGGAAGAAGTCCCAGGTACCAGCCGGTCCAAATCGGTACAAGAGCCACCTGTCAGTCGCCATCAGCTGCGCACAACCTGAGGCAAGAAGAGGAACTGATGGAGCGGGTGGTGCCTTGATCGAGAATAAGCTGGTTGCCTTCGAGGCAAGGTTATTCCCCGATAAGGCACTTCGTCCACCACTGGGGGGAAATCCAAGAGCAGACTTGAACACAAAAGGGTTACCACTCCCTCGGGCTGCTCCGAAAGCAAAAAAGAAAAAAAATGCGAAGGAATAAACCTTCCTATCCACCAGTGGCGGACCTACCTCCTACGCCGGCGCCAGCGTCGATGCATACATCTGCACGTCCAGGGGAGCTTTCATGGGCTGACGTAGCCAAAAAGCCTCAAAACTCGAAGATCAAACAGGGCCCGAAAAGAATGGCATTTGGTGGCAGAGAGAAAGGTAAAGAAAATGACAAAAGGAGGAAGACTTTGCGTGCCCCAACAACTGCGGCAGTAACAGTTTCTTTACCGGAAGGCTCTACCATTACATATGCCAAAGTAATGGAAGAAGCCAAGGCAAAAATCCGGCTGACCGATTGCGGAATCGATTCTCTTCGCCAAAAGAGGGCTATAACAGGGGGTTTACTTCTGGAAATCGGTGGCCCTGACTGTAATACAAGAGCTGACAAACTTGCGACAAAAATGCAGGAGGTCCTCTCAGAATTGAATGTCCGCATCAGCCGCCCAACGAAAACGGCTGATGTTCGACTGAGGGATCTCGACGATGCGGTCAGTCCTACGGAGCTTGCTGTAGCGGTCGCAGAAGCTGGCGGATGCTCTATAGAAGAAATTAAAAGTATGGGGACATGCTGGCTGCGTTGTCCGGTCACAACGGTTCGCAAATTAGCAACTGCTAAGCGGATAAGTGTTGGTTGGGGATCAGCTCGCGTGGACATTCTGGAGCCTAGGCCTATGCACTGCTTCCGGTGCTTAGAAAAAGGCCACGTTGGTAGTCGATGTCCCAACAAAGTCAACCGAGGTGACCGATGTTACGCCTGCGGAGAGCCTGGTCACAGGGCAAATCAGTGCACAGCCTCGGTACTGAAATGCCCATTGTGTTCAGATTTAGGTCGCCCATCTGACCACAGACTTGGAAAAGGTGTGGCTCATCTGCCAAAAGCTTGGTGCAAGCCAAATAACTCCGGCTTCCGCTTTAACGTCGGCTGCAGATGCAATACTGAACCAAGCGGGCTCAGAAATGGAGGTTGTTGAGAATCCAACTTCCCGCCCCTGAAAGTCCTCCAGGGTAACCTAAACCACTGCCGCAATGCCCAAGATCTGCTTATGCAGACCATTGCGGAGTGGCGGGTTGCCCTAGCAGTAGTAGCGGAGCCTTACGTTGTTCCTGATCATACCCGCTGGTTTGGCGATAACTCGGGCTCCGTAGCCATCTACTGGGGGAGCGGAGAGGGTGTCCCACCCTGCACCTTATTGGGAAAGGGCAGGGCTTTGTTGCAGTGCAATGGGGCACCTTGGCCATCGTTGGCTGTTATGTCTCTCCCAACAGGTCACTCGCCGACTACGAGTTGTACCTAGACGGGGTAGCGAACTGCATTCACAGGTGTCTACCTCATCCACTGATTGTCCTGGGGGACTTTAACGCACATGCCAGGGCATGGGGTAACCCCAGAGATAGTCCGAGGGGAGAGGTCATAAAGAATGGGCGGCTGGACTGGACCTCCGACTTATAAATCAAGGTTCCGTGAGCACATGCGTGCGATGGCAGGGGAGTCGGTCGTGGATTTAACATGGGCGACTCCTTCAGCGATACATTTAGTGTCAGGTTGGCGTGTCGCAGAGGAAGTGGTCACAATATCGGACCACCGTTACATCATTTTCGATGTAACATTCCGCCGGCCTGATATCATCTACAGCCGCCGCAATAGCAGCCCGCCGCGACGTTGGTGTCTCAAGCGGTTAGACCGAGACATGCTCGAAGCCGCCGCCAGCGTTGCGGCATGGCCGAAAGTCACCGAAGAGGTTTCGTCCGACCCGGAAGAAGAAGCGAACTGGTTCCGGGGAACAATGACACAAATCTGCGATGTGTCTATGCCCAGGACCAGTCACCCCAAGCGCAGGGCAGTGTACTGGTGGTCGGCAGAAATTGCTCGTCTTCGTGCAATATGTCTACGAAGCAGACGCCAGTACACCAGAGCCCGAAGGAGGAGAAGGCGAGCTCCGGCCGAAGAGGTAGCCAGACTGTATGAGGCATACCGAGCGGCTACAAAAGCGTTGCAGTTTGCAATTACCAATGCCAAGTCTCGGTCCTGGCATGAGCTCCTGGAGGGACTCAACAGGGATCCGTGGGGACGTCCATACCGGATGGTACTGGGCAACCTGACCTTGATGCCCCTCTTACGGAATCCCTTGATCCGGAGCTGCTGGGAAGAGTGATCAATTCACTTTTCCCGGTGGGTCGGGCAAGTCCTCTGTCCACCTCGAAGGTCGTCGGAGTGGCATGACGAGATGCGGGTAACCGTACAGGAGTTGGACCGAGCAGTTAGCCGCTTGAGAGGCCGAAACACGGCTCCAGGACTTGACGGAATACCAGGTCGGGTCTTGATGCTGAGTCTGGCTGCCTTAGGGGACAGACTGAGGCAGCTGTTCACCTGCTGCCTCCATACAGCCACGTTCCCTTCGGCCTGGAAGGAAGCCAAATTGGTCCTCTTAAAGAAGGAAGGCAGGGCCGCAGATTCTCCCTCTGCGTACCGTCCCATATGCCTGTTGGACGAGATTGGCAAGTTATTTGAAAGGATTCTTGCCTTTCGTCTCAACAGGCATCTGTCGTGTCGGTCCTGATCTCGCCGAAAGCCAGTTCGGCTTCCGACACGAGCGTTCAACCATAGACGCGATTTTGCGCGTCCGCTCGTTGTCGGAGCATGCGGTGTCCCGGGGTGGCGTGGCAATGGCAATTAGTTTGGACATTGTCAATGCCTTTAACTCCCTGCCCTGGGAAGCAATCAGAGGGGGGCTCGCTTACCATCAAGTGCCCCCCTATCTGCAAGGCGTGATCGCGGACTACTTGCGCGACAGGTACATTTTGTACATAGACAAAGATGGCAGAAAGATCCGGAGGGAGATCCAGTGCGGTGTCCGCAGGGTTCGGTGCTGGGCCCATTACTGTGGAACATCGCCTACGACGCGGTTCTGCGTGT
Source organism: Sericinus montela (assembly GCA_029286605.1). Lineage (NCBI taxonomy): Eukaryota > Metazoa > Arthropoda > Insecta > Lepidoptera > Papilionidae > Sericinus > Sericinus montela. The sequence continues at coordinate 10,249 of JAGSMR010000300.1, read as the reverse complement.
CGATCTTCCCGCTGGCGTCAACGTAGTTTGTTATGCAGACGACACCCTGGTGGTCGCCAGTGGGAACACTTTTGAGAGGACCAAGGAGCTCGCCGAGCTTGGGGTGGAAATCGTCGTCGCCAGAATTCACGAGTTGGGATTAGAAATAGCGCCGCACAAGACCGAGGCGCTATGGTTCCACAAAATGCCCAGGGGCAGGGAACCACCCGACTCGTGTGTCCGAGTAGGTGGGTCTGAAGTCAGAGTGGGGAGGCACATGAAATATCTGGGCCTCCTACTGGACAGTCGCTGGGGCTTCGAAGAGCACTTCGAGCGCCTAGTTCCCCGAATAGAGAGGGTGGCGGGTGCTATGCATAGACTGCTGCCCAATCTAGGGGAACCGGGTGAAGAAGTTCGCCGCCTCTATGCTGGAGTCGTCCGATCCGTAGCCCTTTATGGGGCGCCGGTGTGGGCGAAAAGGCTAACCATCCGCCGATGTAGAACCAAAATCTACAGTGTGCAACGACGGATGGCCATACGGATTGTGCGAGGATACCGCACGATATCCTTCGAGGCGGCAACTGTCCTGGCTCGCTTTCCGCCCTTGGATATACTGGCGGAAATGGATGCGCGGGTGTATAACCGAATACGCATCCTCCGCCAGGGCGGTGATAGCGAGCCAGTAGAGGCGTTCGAGGCCATTAAGCGGCAGGAACGTCAGAATGCCTTCGAGACGTGGCGTGTTCGGCTTAGTGAAGAGCGACACGCGCGCAGACGCGTCGTCGAGGCGTTTCTGCCGGTCTTCGAGGCCTGGCTCCAGCGACGGAGAGGAAGACTCACCTACAGACTTACACAGGTACTTACCGGACATGGCTGTTTCGGTGATTATCTGTGTAAGATCGGACGTGAGGCGACGGCGAACTGTTTCCATTGCGGTGGGACGATCCAGGACTCTGCATCGCATACTCGGGGTTTGCCCAGCATGGGAAGCAGAGCGGAGTATCCTGGTGAGCCGCATTGGACGAAACCTCTCCCTGCCAGCAGTCGTGTCGGCGATGCTGAGCGGGATTCGGCATGGGGGCCGTAGCCGCTTTCTGTGAGACCGTGATGGCCCAGAAGGAGGCTACTGAGCGGGATCGAGAGAGGACAGATCCCGCTCGGAGGCGGGGCCATCGAGGCGCAGTTGTGCCTCGTCACGGCCCTCCTAACAATGGTGTTCCCCTACCAGAAACGGGGCCTCAAGAGTCGCGGGCGCCCGGGGCGCGAGCCCGAATGCTCATTAAAGCGACTCTGAGGCGAGGAGTGGCTCGACGTGGTCTCGAGCCACTGTGGTAGCACCGCGGGATTCTGGGGGCAACGTTGTTGCTCCCGGGAGGCTATCTTAGCCAAGCGTAAGAGGGGCCACGGTTGCGTTCCGAACGGAGATCCCGTGACCCTTCTCAACGCTGATGGTGACCACCGTGGGGTTTTAGTCGGTGGAGTTCGACATAACCCAGCTCTCTTCCCGGAGGCTGGGTATCCATAATGGATTTCCCACGATAAAAAAAAAAAAAAAAAGGTTAGGTTAGGTTAGGTTAGGTTTTTTTTTTTTCTTATTATTCTCGTTCCCCTGACATTTGGTAATCAAGGACTTTCTTCATCTTATATTTTTGTTTTCTTTCAATTGTTTGTTGATTTTCTATTATTTTTTTTTTTAAGTCTTTATTGCTATTCTTTATACTAATTACTTTATTTACATCTAGTTCTCTTAGCGTATTACAACTTATTTATTACTTTGTTTTTTGCTATACTTGTTTGTTCCTAGTAACTACTTTGTTTACTACTTCTTTGCAATATTTAAGGAACTTATGTCTATTTTTCTTACGTCTAATAATATCTTTTATTGTTTCTCTACTGATTATTATTCCTAATTCTAATTCTACATCCTTTCTATTTCTGCCGTACATTGGGCACTCGGCAATCACATGCATCACACTTTCTGCTATTGTAGGATCGCAGACACACGCCGGACTCTCTTTGCACTTGAATCTATGCAAGTACTCCGAGAATCCGCCGTGTCCCGTCAGCATTTGTATTAATAATGGGTCCAACTCTATTTTTCTTATTATTGGGTACGCTTCAATTGCGTCCGGGAAAAATATCTTCGTCGTGGAAGCGGTTTCTGCTTCCTTATATTGACGGTTCCATTCGTCAAGCGACTGTAGTCTTATCTGTCGCTTCACAAATGAGACCGGACATTTCGCGTAATCTGGCTTCTTTTTAATTTTTTGTGCGGCTTCCTTCGCTAAGAAGTCTGCTCTTTCATTCCTCCAAATCCCTGCGTGTGCTTTAACCCAATATAATCCTATTTGTTTACCTTGTTTGTTTATTTGTATAATATTATTTCTCGCTTCTACAGCTAGGGGATGGAGGGAATCGCTACGAGTTATTGTTTCAAGTGCAGACCTGGAATCACTATAAATGTTACAACTTGATTTGTTTTTGAGGACGTGACTCGTAGCTTCGAGTACAGCAAGGAGCTCTGCCTGGTATACGGTGCAAAAATTTTCCAATTTTATTTTCCGGTACTTATTTCGGATGCACTATTCCATATTGATAGTGCAGCCCCAACTTTTCCCCCTATTTTACTACCATCTGTAAATATTTTTAGGCTAGTTTCGTGTTGGTTAATTTGTGCACCGTCCTCCAGGCATTCAAACTGCAGTCCCAACTGTTTCGCTGGGTGAGGCATTACCGTGTGTTTAAGGCTTTTCTATTTCACGATCCCCACTATCTGCCGGGAAAAGCCTTTCTTTATCTCATAAAGGGCCGCTGCTTCCCGGATCCTAAGATCTAAGGAAGCAGCCCAGCAAGTAATAAAGCAGAGTGTAGGGATGTTGTTCGGTACGATTTAATTATCTTTTGATGAACCTCGCTGCACTGCATCAAGTTGCTTTTAATACATTTTTTGTTAGTTGCTAATGCCCATGCGCTGGCCGCATACATTACAATCGGCTCCACTACGGCCACGTATATGGTCCTGACAATTTCTGAGTTCAGGCCCCAGTGAATTTTCGCAGCTCTTGTCAGTTGGCAGTACAGATTCTGCACCTTACGGCATACATTTTTTACGTGTGCGTTAAATGTCAACCCACTGTCGACTGTAAGACCAAGTATTTTTATACTTTTGGAGAAGTCGATGCGCTCTCCACCCATGCTCAAAAGTGGTGAGTCATATTTGATTTTATTTGTAATAATCATTGCTTTTGTTTTGTTTGGTGCAAATTTGAGCTTGTTTCTGACTCCCCACTTCTGAACATGCGCGAGGACCCCATTTGCTCGCTCCTGTATCTCCAATGCCGTATCCCCAGAAAACATCAGGACCACATCGTCAGCGAACGCCTGACAATACTCACCCATGCCTTTTACTTCCTTTAAAAGGGGGTCTAGAAGCAAGTTCCAAAATATTGGGCCTCCTATCGAGCCCTGCACGCATCCTTTGGAGGTTTTCCTGACCCACTCAGTTCCTGCATATCTTACTCGCACAGCTCTATTTTTAAAATAACTATCGATTAAGCGTCTCAAGTTAATCGGGCACTTGGCCTCTGCGAGTCTGCACTTAATTGTCGGCCACCACGCGTTGTCAAATGCACCCTCTATGTCCAATGATACAATCACTACTAGCTTCTTGTCTTTAAGCTTGCATTTTATAGATTGCATCATGTCATATAAGGCATCTTCTGTGCTCCGCTGCGGTACAAAGCCGTATTGGTTCGGGCTTAATGCTGGCAAGGTATGCCATTTGATTCTTCGTATTATCATTTTTTCGAAGATCTTCCCTAATACGGGTAAGAGCCCAATCGGTCTGTATGATTTTGGGTGGGTATAGTTTTCTTTCCCGGGTTTTCTTAGTACCACCACCACTGCCTCTTTCCATTTTTCGGGGAAGTGTGCGAGATGCAGACATTGGTTTATTATAGCTAGGAACAGCTCAGGATTCAGGGCAATAGCCGCTTCGCAGATATCCGCTGTCAAGCCATCACTCCCAGGTGCCTTTTCAGGTTGAAAGTAGAAATCGCCCAGTTTAGTTCCTCCAGTTTAAAGAATGGATCAAATGTATCATCATTTGATCCTCTATTTACCGTTTTGGCTATTTCCTCATCAGGGTATGTTCTAAATTATCTTCCTGGGTTTCATCCTCGGATAAAAGGTTTCTGCTAACATTCTGGCTGACTCCTCTCTTCCTACCGGCTTCCCATCGCGTGTGAGAGGTATATCTTCCGGTCTCTTTGTTGTGCGGTCTATTACCCTGTATATTCCTTCCCACATTGTTTCTCGCTCTTGCTTGCTGCAGAATTCCTTCCAGCTGGCGGTTTGGGCACTCTTTATTTCTTGTTTATATTCCTCCTTTGCCTTAAGATACTGCTCGACAACCCACTGGCGGCGTACTGGCGCAGCACATTGTATTCGGCGCTTCAATCTTGTGACTTCTTTTTTCTTATTTGTTAGTTCTTTAGTCCACCAGGGCAGTCCTATTCTACTTTTGTTTCCTAATTTTGGTATGCTATTTTCACATGCGTTTGTAATTGTATTTGTATACTCTTGTGTTATAATTTCTAATTTCGTTAGACTCAATTTTATTTATTTCTTCTATTTTTATTGATGAGTTCCTCCAAGATTGGACGAGTTTCTCACGAAACTCGCTCCAATTTGCTTTCTTTTGTGTTATATGTTCTCGTAGTTCTTTTATATCTGTGCCTATTGATTTTTCTAAATTTATGTCGAACAGGACTGTCCTGTGGTCCGAGCTTGTAATTTCGTCGGATAGTCTCCAATTTTCTATTCTGCCTAGTAGGTTCGTTGAGCAGGTCGTCACATCTACGCAGCTGGAGAACCTTTTTCCTCCTCTTATTGTGTCGAACGTGGGTTCCGCTCCTGTATTCAATATATGCATCTCTAACTCGTCAAATTTGTCTGCTACCTGTGTTCCCCTTATGTCCGTCATGCGACTTCCCACCAAGTGCTCCACGCATTCACGTCTCCACCTAGCAACACATTTCTTGTCTTTAGTCCCTCCACCGCTATTTTTACCGTATCCAAATATGGTTCTATGGGCTTATCTCCTTCCAGATATACAGACACCACGCCTATCTCCCACGATCCAGTTCTTAATTTGGCTACCGCTATGTTTTCTGTCGTCAAACTATGGTAATGGGTGACGTCGATGTTTTTGTCAAAGAGTATTATAGCTGCCTTGATTACTTTTTTGTTAGTTTGACTTCTTTGGCATTGTATAATTCTCGTCCCACGGTATTGCTTCATCTCCCCTGTGTTCCCTATATAGGGTTCTTGGACCATAGCAAACGACAGCTTCACTCTTGTTGCTTCGGTTATTAATTCAGCGGTTGCCAACTCACTTCTCTGGAGGTTCGCCTGGGCTGCATGATATCTGTGATTGCCTTGTTCCACTTTAGCAGTATGCTATGGTTGACCTAGCTAGGTTTTCCCACTTCTTCCTAACCGGACAATCATCGCTAAAAGCGTTGTGCTCCCTTTGATCTATTTTTGCCTTCAAACAGTTTCTGCAACTAGGTGCCTCCTGCTAGCCACTCGGTACACTCCTCCCTGAGATGCGGGCCGCCGCAGTGACTGCATACATCCACACCTCACTACATAGTCTTTGCTGTGCCCATACCCCAAGCATCTGGAACACTGTATGAGAGGGGATTGGTCTGCAACTCTTACTCTCTGTAAATCTATATGCAACACTCCTGCTTCTGTGAGGCGGTTCCATAGAAGCGGCGAGACTTTTAACACAATATGTGACATGTGCGGGTTCCTTGTTTTCCTTCTATATCTCACCTCCATTCTAAGATCTTCCATACTAGCGTCTTTCAGTAGATGTTTGTTCTGTACTTTTATGGATTTTATTATGTCCTCATCAGTATTATACTGCATAACATCTTTCAATATTACCAGAGGGTCTTTGTTTTAATCTCATCAACATTCAATTCCTTTCCTACTTTTTTGATTCTATCCTTTACTTTGTTTAATTCTTCTTGAGTACTACATCCCACTATCACTTTTCTATCTTTTGCTTTTCTTATTTTATCTATTTTCAGGCCCTCTTCTTTTGCATTTATTGCCTTTCTTACTCTATCCATTACTTGATCTCCCGTTTCTTTTTCATCTATAGCTGTTATTGCTACTGAGTGCAAAGCCATGTTTTTTATAGGAGCGTTTTTGATTGGTGTAGCCGTTACACTTGCATATGTGGTTTTCTACTCTTTTCGGATTCCTTAAATGCTTCACGTAATTTTTCCATTTCTCTTTTATTTTCTTCTAAAAGTTTCCGTGTTCTTCTATTTTCCTAATTAGCTTACTTTCCTCTCCTTCTCTCCTTTCAGATTCTCTGCATTCTTCTGATTTCTTTTCTTCCACCTTTTGTCCTGTTGTTCCAATTGTTTGCTTTCCTTTGCTAAATTCCTAGCTGTTTCTGCTTCTTTAACAAGTTGGTAGAGTCGTTCTATAGCATGTGTAACTTCTACTTTAATATCGGTCTTAAGATTACGTGAATTGTTAAGGTGTAATTTGGCTTTATTCAAGCAAGCTCGCGCCTCTGTTACCCTATCTATATACTTGACTTTTTCCGTTTTCGGCGAGTTTCCCAATGTCTCCGAAGATGTTCTGCGGACTGTCACTCTTGTTTCTTGGGTGGGTATTGACGCTGTTTAGTGCGACCTGTTCAATGGTATAGTCCCAAGAAAGGAGCTCAAGCTCCTTTCTTAGGACTGGCTTGTACGACAGATGCTACGTCTTTTCTCTCTGCTTCCTGCCTCCGATGCTCCTTCTGACATTTACACCTTGTTGTGTCTGATCTGATGTAGAGGATGGTCCTGCCATCTCGGATACAATTGGGGAACCATGAGCGTCCATGTTTTTAGCACTGTCCTGTGTCTTCTTAGTAGGAGTACGGAATCCAAACATATTCAGTCAGGGGAACACGTCAAGTTATGTCGTATAAACAATAACAATTGTAAAGAATCACAAACAATGTAAAATAAAACAAAATGTCAATTTTTATTAAAGTTATTAAACTAATAATAGATATGCTATACTATTTGTCCAAATATGAAAGCAACTGTGAATTGCTTTGGCTAAAATCGTATTCCTTAAAAATGTAAACTTATGTAATTTATAACTAACGAATATAAAATTAAAATAAAACAATTCAGTATTGAAGTCTATTACGAAGTGGTCAATTTCTACCTAAGTAGAGGAAAACGGTGGGCGGGAGGAATTTTAAATATATTATAGTTATAGAACGTGGAAAAGTTAAAAACACAATTTCAGAGGTTCACCACTACACCTCGGTTCGGAAGAAAATCTCGATTTTCACTAATCTTTAATTTTTCTATTGCAGATCGAGCCTGGTAATTAAGTTTTGGTGCAAGACGGACAAGATGAATACAATTTGAAAGAGAAAACGTGAAAATTGAAGAAATTTTAAAATTAATGCTAATTACGTAAGTATGAAATACGAAAAATAATTATTTTAAAATAATAACAGTGTTTAATAGCCTAAAAGTAATTGAAATTGACTTAACTAACTTATTCCTATTATTAGAGATAAAAATTTTAAATATATTATAGTTATAGAACGTGACAATTTCAGAGGTTCACCATTACACCTCGGTTCGGAAGAAAATCTCGATTTTTCACTAATCTTTAATTTTTCTATTGCAGATCGAGCCTGGTAATTAAGTTTTGGTGCAAGACGGACAAGATGAATACAATTTGAAAGAGAAAACGTGAAAATTGAAGAAATTTTAAAATTAATGCTAATTACGTAAGTATGAAATACGAAAAATAATTATTTTAAAATAATAACAGTGTTTAATAGCCTAAAAGTAATTGAAATTGACTTAACTAACTTATTCCTATTATTAGAGATAAAAATTTTAAATATATTATAGTTATAGAACGTGGAAAAAGTTGGGTTAGGTTAGGTTAGGTTAGGTTAGGTTAGGTTAGGTTAGGTTAGGTTAGGTTAGGTTTTTTTTTTTTTTTTTTTTTTTTTTTAATTCTAGTTCCCCTGACATGGGAGATCAGGGACTTTTTCCTTCTTTTTTCTTTTCATTTTTCTTTCTTTTATTTTGTTGTTTACTTTTTATGGTTTTATTTTATTAATTGGGTTTATGCTTATGCTATTACAATTTTTACTCCTAGGGTCTTTTATTATCTAAGTTAATGTTACTTATGTTATTTCAGTGCTTCTTTTCTTTCTTACAATTTTATTTGTCTGTTAACATTATATACTTAGGTGTTTTATATATGTTACTGCTCTATTTTTATTTCTTTTTATTTATTTTTAATTGCTACCTTAGATACTATTTCCTTACAGTATTTTAAAAACTTATTTCTACTTTCCCTATTACTAATTATCTGACATATATTTTCTGTTTTTATTTCTATTCCTATATCTATTTCCAAATCGTACCTATATTTATTATAGATAGGGCATTCTGCAATTACGTGTATTGCCGTTTCTTCTGCTTCTGGGTCACAGGGACACGCTGGGCTCTCCTTACATCTGAACCTGTACAGGTATTGAGAGAACCCACCGTGTCCTGTTATAATCTGGACTAATTTTGGTTCCATTTCCATTTTTATAATTGTGGGATATGCTTTTATCGCATCCGGGAAAAATATTTTTGTATTGAGGCCGTCTCTCCTTCTTTATAGCGCCGGTTCCATTCATCAAGCGACTCCAGTCGTATCTGTCGCTTGATAAATGAAACCGGACACTTCTCATAGTCAGGCTTTCTTTTGATTTTTAGAGCGGCTTCTTTGCCAGCTGATCCGCTCTCTCATTTCCCTCAATCCTGCGTGAGCTTTGATCCAGAACAGTTTAATAGTATTTCCTTGTTTGCCCAAGATGTTAATGTTTTTCCTAATTTCTGCCGCAAGGGGTTGGAGGGGGTTTCCTTGTACAATCGTATGGAGAGCGGATCTGGAATCACTAAACAAACAACAGGAGTCTATTTTGTTTGCGAGTACGTATTTTGTGGCCTCCAATATTGCAAGCAACTCCGCCTGGTAGTTTAGGTTAGGTTAGGTTAGGTTAGGTTAGGTTAGGTTAGGTTAGGTTTTTTTTTTTTTTTTTTTTTTTTTTTTTTTTTTTTTTACTAGCAGCCCTCTGACGTATATATTCAGAGTCATTTTATATTAAAAAATAATTAAAATCTTAAAAATTAATATATTTCGACGCATTCTCTCTGCGTATACCTGGGTATACGCACAAGAAACCTCACGTCAACCTACTTGCTTTCGCAATTTTTGCTGAAATAAATTAAATTACTTAAATAAAAGCTACAATTAACAATAAATTACATCATTATAAATTACATTTATATATCTATTTTAATAGGGGATAATATATTTATTAAATTGGACACAGGAGTAAAATCTAATATCATTCAGGCGCGTATTGTAATATTTGTATTGTATTATTTTATTCATTTTTATTTCTATATCCTACACATTTAACAAGGTCTTCGCAATATTTTAAAAATTTTCCTCTTGTTTTTTTATTGACTAGTAGCGTATTGAAAGTTTCAGCTTCTAAACTGGTGTTGAGCGTCGTCTTTAATTCGAGTCTCTGTCTATCGAACCTAGGGCATTCCAGAAGTATATGTGGCACTGTCTCTTTTATTTCTGGATCGCATACGCATGAGGGGTTTTCTTTGCATCGGAAACGATACAGATAATCGGAGAACCCGCCATGCCCGGTCATCGCTTGAACTGCTTCAGGAGACAGCACTGTCTCTCTGACAACTTTGTACGCACTTATTACGTCCGGAAGAAACATTTCGTGATTTGGCCTGTTTCACCCTCTGCGTATCTTATATTCCATTTGATCAGGGTTTCCTTCGACAAGCCTTTAACAAAAGAAACCGGACACCTATCGTAATCCGGTTTGCGCACCATACGCAAACGGCTTGGCCCCAGCCAGCTCGTCAGCCCGCTCGTTCCCAGCAAGTCCTGCGTGGCCTTTATCCAAAAAGTTGGATACTTTTTTGTTGGTCCAAAATGCCCTTGATATTTTTGCGGGTCTTTACTGCGAGTGGGTGTTGGGAATCTTGGTCGACAATGGTCTCAAGGGCTGATCTCGAGTCACTGTACACCCCAAATGTTGTTCTGCTACTTGAGAGAATTCGCTCGGTTGCCCTATATATGGCCAGCAATTCAGCCTGGTAAACGGAACAGTGATCCGATAGTTTGAGCTTAT
>JAGSMR010000299.1:0-49961 GCA_029286605.1 Sericinus montela | reverse complement strand
GGAACAGTGATCCGATAGTTTGAGCTTATGAGTTTGGATCTTAAATAAGAGCTACAATTAACAATAAATTACATCATTATAAATTACATTTATATATCTATTTTAATAGGGGATAATATATTTATTAAATTGGACACAGGAGTAAAATCTAATATCATTCAGGCGCGTATTGTAATATTTGTATTGTATTATTTTATTCATTTTTATTTCTATATCCTACACATTTAACAAGGTCTTCGCAATATTTTAAAAAATTTTCCTCTTGTTTTTATTGACTAGTAGCGTATTGAAAGTTTCAGCTTCTAAACTGGTGTTGAGCGTCGTCTTTAATTCGAGTCTCTGTTCATCGAACCTAGGGCATTCCAGAAGTATATGTGGCACTGTCTCTTTTATTTCTGGATCGCATACGCATGAGGGGTTTTCTTTGCATCGGAAACGATACAGATAATCGGAGAACCCGCCATGCCCGGTCATCGCTTGAACTGCTTCAGGAGACAGCACTGTCTCTCTGACAACTTTGTACGCACTTATTACGTCCGGAAGAAACATTTCGTGATTTGGCCTGTTTCACCCTCTGCGTATCTTATATTCCATTTGATCAGGGTTTCCTTCGACAAGCCTTTAACAAAAGAAACCGGACACCTATCGTAATCCGGTTTGCGCACCATACGCAAACGGCTTGGCCCCAGCCAGCTCGTCAGCCCGCTCGTTCCCAGCAAGTCCTGCGTGGCCTTTATCCAAAAAAGTTGGATACTTTTTTGTTGGTCCAAAATGCCCTTGATATTTTTGCGGGTCTTTACTGCGAGTGGGTGTTGGGAATCTTGGTCGACAATGGTCTCAAGGGCTGATCTCGAGTCACTGTACACCCCAAATGTTGTTCTGCTACTTGAGAGAATTCGCTCGGTTGCCCTATATATGGCCAGCAATTCAGCCTGGTAAACGGAACAGTGATCCGATAGTTTGAGCTTATGAGTTTGGATCTCGGCAGCACCATGGGTAAATGCTATGGTATGTCTATGGGAGTAACCTTATTGTATTCATCATTTATTTTAATATAGAGGTATTGGCTTTGTTTTTAAAAGCTTATGACAACATCTGCGAATAAGTGCACACATTATATGATACTTTTAGAACGACTTTTTCGAATGTTTCCAAAATTTAATTCTATGTTTGCGAGGAATATTAACGACTCGGCATGGTTACCCTAACACAGTTTCGTGGCGCCCATTGTCTGTCTCATCACAGTTGAAGTATTATTACTTCGATAGTGGTCTATCATATTTCGTAGTTGTCCCCTACATGTGAAGGTGGATACCACCATTAATTAGTGTGACTTAACTTTTTAACTATTTTATAAGTCACTTCGTAATACTTCTAACCTTTTTAATACCTGTGGAAACCTATCATAGCGTGTGGGCAAATACGGATGATGTCGCGGTCGCATCGATCAGAACTCCACGGTGTTCCTAGGCTGCATGTTGGCGGGGCAACGGAAAAGCTTTTGCAGAATTCCGCGACGCTACCCATGCTGACCGCTCAGGGCAGCACCTCTTCAGGACAGAAAAATATCTGTCCCACTCCCTCTAAGCTTGACGCGCCGGAACACGGACGCGTCTACCTGCTTGGCTTCTAAACTGGTGACGAGCCACAGCCGAATCAGCGTTACGAACCCCGCCAGAATCGTGGTGGAAAAGGAGCACGGCGAAACGCAACTATGAAACTACTCATCCACCGCGATACTTCGACTCGGCTGTGGAGGGCACGGAGATTGGCCAGAAGGCAACAACGCAAACACTCCCTCCACAGCCCACCAAAATGCATCCGATCCATTGCTAATCGATTTACTGCCACGGACTTCGTCAAACTTCTAACTAGCTCAGCTGCTACAAAGGGAAAATCACCCGGAGTTTAAATTGCAGAAAATCAATATCAATATTCTACAATAAAATACAAATAAGGACCGGTATTATGAGTTGTTACTGTTGTATTCCTTCAGGAAGTGAAAATGTTTGCCTTATTAATTACCTATTCAATAATTTAACATTAATCCATAAAAATACTGTACAATATATACATGTAAGTTGACTTATTGGTATCTTATTTCAAAGGGCTTCATTGTCCGTCTCAATTATACGATTTCTTTTTAGAAGGAAAACTCATTATCTTGTTGACAGATAAAATAACCAATTAGTATTTTTATAATTTGCATCTTTTCGATTGATTCCGTGAATTATGGAGGTCGTTTATTTTCAGCCTCAGTGACCACGCTCCAGGGAGAGTTGTTTTGAGACATAGGGTTTGAAGTACAACGCCGTCGAAGAGATCGACAGCGTTGTACTGCTCTCCGAGGTCACCGCACCCGGCCGCCGCAGTAGGAGTTGTAATTGCCCCGCTTTTGTTGCACCATCCGAGCCTGACCGCCACCTGAGACTCACGTTGATACCACGATAACGCGTTCCCAGAAGAAGAGGGAAAAATAAACACGAGCATTAATACCATTTCTTTGGGCCATAAAAAACATCCAAATGTATCCTATGTTACGGATTGAACAACGGCCCGTTTTTAGGTTTATCTGTAGCCGGGGCTGCTGCTTCGTGACTTGACCCGGTCGGCCGCGTGCCGTAATTTTCTCGTTTCGAGGGTCATTAGTTCCAAGGGGACAGGACTTTGTCCGTTTCTCTCCCATTAACATTAAACGTATACCTGCGTGCTTGAAACGAAATATCTATCGTCATAACAGTTAAATAATAATTTGATTTTTTATTATAAAGTAAATAAATATAGAAAATATCTTCATATCCCAGTACAAAACAATATAAAATCCCAGTAGGTATATTAGAGATAGTCTAGACAATAAAGTCCTATTATTGGGACATTTTTGGGACAACGTGACATGCGGTGAGCCAGTTTATGTTCAAGCTAACGTTATAAATCAAACATAAGTTTTGTAAAACCCATTGGCACAAGCTTGCCGCGTAGGGATCTTACTTGGGTCTCTTGACTAATTCCGATCACCTAACCACCGGATATCGTGAATATAATTCTTTGTATTCATTCATGATATTAATGTTTAATATAAAATTTATGATTTACAAATTAATTACATAAGAAAACTCTCGAATATAAAACAAATCATACAAATGTGTCTGCGTTCAAAATATTTTAGGTAAACTTTTAATGATTTACGTGATTATATTAGATGAGTTTTACAATGCGAAATGCATTAGTTGTGCCCCACGTTTTGTCGACGGAGCGGCGCTTAAGTTTGGGGTGCGTTCACCGAACTGCGCTCGATCGATGCCGCCCCAGGGTCGAGTGCAACCACCTACAGAACCCTGCTTCTATTTCATTAATCATCGGGCATGGGGTTCCACGTAACAGCGAAATCCAAAAATCGTAAACAAAAATTTACTGTACTTACTGTATTCGATTTCAGCAATGCGTTTAACACTATTGATTTTGAAACCTTGTTTAGTACTTTGCGCTCTCTTAACACATCTCCAGCTGTTGTTGATTGGTTTCGTAGTTACCAAGTAGGATGACGGCAGCGTATATGGTAGGTAGGTTTAGGATGTTTTTTACACATGGACTGAACACAATTATATATTATTTATAGAAATTTATAGAAATTTCCAATGAAAATACTGGTACCTTGAAATCTAATTCAAGTAGCACTTCTCATAATAAAAAATATCTTCACGCACCCCAATACAGCGGTAGACAAAGGTCAAGTCTAGACAATTAAGTCCCTTTGACCCACCTTCCACCGATTATATATATATATATATATATATATATATATATATATATATATATATATATATATATATATATATATATATATATATATATATATATATATATATATATATATATATATATACGGCGACGGCGGAATTTTTATTATGAGAAGAGCTATTTGAATTAGATTTCAAGGCATTAGTATTTTCATTGGAAATTTCTATGAATATAAAAAAAATCTTCACGCAATTCCCAATACAGCGGTAGACAAAGGTCAAGTCTAGACAATTAAGTCCCTTTGACCCACCTTCCACCGATTATATATATATATATATATATATATATATATATATATATATATATATATATATATATATATATATATATATATATATGTTATATATATATATATATATATATATATATATATATATATATATATATATATATATATATATATATATATATATATATATATATATATATATATATATATATATATATATATATATATATATATATATATATATATATATATATATATATATATATATATATATATATATATATATATATATATATATATATATATATATATATATATATATATATATATATATATATATATATATATATATATATATATATATATATATATATATATATATATATTTATATATATATATATATATATATATATATATATATATATATATATATATATATATGTATATATATATATATATATATATATATATATATATATATATATATATATTTATATATATATATTATTATTATTATTATTATTATTATTATATATATATATTTATATATATATATACATATATATATATTATATATATATATTTATATATATATATATGTTATATATATATATATATTATTATTATTATATATATATATTATTATTATTATATTATTATTACACACACACACATACACACACACACATACACACACACACATACACACACACACACACATATATATATATATACATATATATATATATATACATATTACACACACACACACACACACACACACACACACATATATATATATATATATACATATATATATATATATATATATTTATATATATATATATATTTATATATATATATACATATATATATATTTATATATATATATGTATATATATATATTTATATATATATATATATTTATATATATATATATATATACATATATATATATATATATATATATATATATATGTATATATATATATGTATGTTTGTATATATATAAGATATTTTACTCGAGTGTCTTTGTATAACTCGGGTCTTTCGACTCGAAATTCCGACCACCCAACAACTCGGCTATCGTGACTAATTTCTATAAGACTACGATTTATTAGAATTTATTAATTAATTTACACTGAACAAAGCCTGTTGTTGTTTAAAAGTTGTTTTACTGATCCCGTAACTGATTAAGCCGATTGATAATTTTCATTGTTCAAATCGATATACATACATATTTGATCAAATTAGGAAATATTACACGAGTCCCTTAAGACACACTTTGGTTATTAGGTAGACAGATTTGTAATCAAGCGCTGGATGGCATCTAACCTTGACTCTTCTCCTGTTATGTCCCATAGAAGTAAATACTTGTTTTATGATGAGATGAAAACTAAGGGTGTCCTGTTAGTGACGCTGCCGAGCTATGCCACTTGCTCTTCTGTTGAAGTTGTTGGCGGATGTATTCTAATCAACCGATCTCAAACATGGGTAAGATGTCGTTCAGTCAAAAAGTGTGACGAAGCTAGAGCTGTGAGACCGCATGGGTTTTGAAGAGGGACATTTAAGGACAGGAACAGTTCTAACATTTGAGAATTTAAGAACAGGAACTGTTCTCAAGTCCCGTGAACACTGAATAGTCGGCAATCACTTTGAATAGGATGGAAACAGATGAAATATGAAATGAATTAATTGCAATATTTTTATAAAGGTTAGTATTGTACTACGTACCGCAGCTTCAGCGAGGCCATTAAAGTGATAAACCGGACAAAATATTAATTTAATACCACCTAGTGCCATGTCTAATGTAGGTTTGTAAATCATTGCAAGCAAGCAAAAACGTGGGTACATGCATACATACATACATATCATCACGCCTCTTTCCCGTAGGGGTAGGCAGAGACCACTTCTTTCCACTTGCTACGATCCTTACATACTTGTTTCGCTTCGTCCACTTTCATTATTCCCTTCATACATTCTCTTCGATTCAGGGTACTCTTGACCTGGCCTTTTTCCAGGACGTCCCTGATTGGGTCTTGAAACGTCCGCCTAGGTCTTCCTTTTCCTACACTTCCATTCACACTCGCCTTATATGCTTTTTTCGTCAATCGTTCTTCATTCATTATCTCGACATGGCCAAACCATCTCAGCATACCTTTCTCAATTTTAGTCAATACATCTTCTTTCAGACCACAACGTTTCCTTATTTCACCATTCCTTATCCTGTCGCTCAGTTTACCTCCTAACATACTTCTTAACGCTCTCATCTCAACTGCATTTACTCTGCTTTCATGTTTCTTCTGCCATACCCAACTTTCACTTCTGTACATGAGTGTCGGAACCAAACTCCCTATGCACAGCCAAACGAGCCTTATTAGACACCATCCGACTGCTCATAAAGGAGTGCAAAGCTCCATTCACCATGTTTCCTGCATTCACTCTTCTTTCAATATCACTCTCCCACTTTCCATCTCTTGTGAACTTTGAACCCAGATACACAAACTCATTCACCTGTTCAATTTGTTCATCTCCAATCACTATATTGCAGTCTGTCATGACCTCATCTCTTTCAAACACCATTACTTTCGTCTTCTTTATATTCATCTTCATCCCCTTTCTAACAAAAGCTTCACTGATAGCAGTTACCATCTCCTGCAACTCCTCGGCTGAAGACGCAAGTAATACTTGATCATCAGCATAGAGAAAACATTTGACGAGTAACTCATTCATTCTCAACCCACTTTCATTCTCTTTTAAATCTGTCAAGCAATTTTCCATAAACAGATTAAACAGCCACGGTGACGCTACACATCACTGTCTAACAACTTGTTCGATATTAAACCATTCAGTGTATGCCCCGTTTATCCTTACACAAGCATAGGAATCCCTATAAAGAGATTGCAATGCTCGTATGAGGATACTGCTGACACCTTTCACGGACAATGCTGACCACAATTCACTCCTCACCACTCTATCATAGGCCTTTTCTAAATCCACGAACGTGCAACAGACCTTCTGGTTTTTAGCCAGACACTTTTCGGCTATGCACCGCAAGGAAAAGACCTGATCCGTACACCCCATTATCTTTCTAAATCCCGCTTGTGCATCCCATACTTTTTCGTCCGTTTCATTCACAACCCTTTCAATCAACACTTTCGCATACAATTTACCGACGACGCTGAGAAGGCTTATACCGCGGTAATTTACGCAGTCCTGCCGTGACCCTTTTCCCTCATATAATGGCACGATTACGGCTTTGCACCAGTCTCCCGGTACTTGCCCATTTTGCCAGCACAAATTGAAAAGGCGGTACAGCTGACTAGCCACTAAGCCCTGTCCAGTCCTCAGCATCTCGACGGTAATCCTATCATATCCGGCAGCCTTACCAAATCTCATACTTTTCAACGCTTTTACTATTTCATCCACGCTTATCTCACTGTCATCAACATTTATTTTAACCATGGAAGGTGCCGGGTGTTGTACTTTCAAATGAACATTCAAAATACTCTTTCCATCTCTTTAACACATATTCTTCTCCTTTTATAATGCTCCCATCTTGACTCCTGATTGTATTCAGCTTTTCCTCTGGCTGTATTGACGGATTTCCAGAAAAACTTGATATTTGACTGGAAATCTTCAGTGAGCCTCCTATCAAAATCATCCTTTTGTTCTTCTTTCTTTCTAGTCACAACATCTTTCGCAGCTGATTTGAATCTTTATACTTCTTTCTCGCTTCCTTTATCTCGTCATTCGTCGCCTTTTGAAGTTTTTGGTTAGCTTTTGTTGCTAACCAATCCAACCACGCTTTCTTCTTTTCTTGCACAGCCTTTTGTATATCTTTATCCATCCACACATTATACTTCTTTCTTCCTTTCCTTCGTTTAGCTACTCCGCATACCTCAACAGCAATATTCACGACTCCTTTCTTAAATGCCTCCCACAAATCTTCAATCACACATATCTCTTCTATCCTCTTCTTGGGCTTTTAATGACCCACCCCCTCGCAGATCCGTCGGTGCATAGACCCCAAAATAAACAAGCGGGTGAGTCCAACTTTCAACCTAACCCAGAGGAGTCTTGGGCATACACATTCATGCTCTATCACACATTCCACTATTCGAGAGGAAAGAATCACACCAACTCCCTGACAGCCTCGGCTGGTTTGGGGGACTCCCGACTAGTATGCCGTGTAGGGACCATGAACCATGGTGTCACATCCTTTCTTCTTGGTTTCGTTCACGCACAGGATATCTATACATCGTTCGTCCATCATCTGACATACTTCATCTACCTTACCATCCATTCCTCCTCTTACAACGTAGCGAAGCGGCTCTAGTAGCAAGGGAAAGGTTTGTCCACCCCAGCAGAGCCCCGCATGCCAGGGTAAGGCTAGCCTAATTCTGGGTCGCCCGGTCCCAGGGCAGTGTGGCACGCTAACGACTAGGCTTGCCCCTAGCCATGCATTCATCCGCGTGGCAGACGTTGTATTGGCGGAGAGAATAGGAGTAAGGAAAGGGAAGTATAGGTTGTGAGAAAAGGAAGATTGGTAGGTTAAGGTGGGAATTAGGAAAGGTAGGATATTACCGCCCAGGAAGGCAAGGGATAGGACAGTAATAGCTAGGGAAGCCGGAGTCGCATACCCGTATACCATACCACAACTACCGGACAGGTAAGTTAGGATGAGTATCCTTGACTAAACCACCATTATCGGATAAAATACTTTGTGAAAAACCTATAGTAAAAGGCGGCCACCGGGTGATCGAATTCGAAGTCACGATAGCCGAGTGGTTGGGTGGTCGGAACTTCAAGTCAAAAGACCCGAGTTCGATCCCCAGGTGGCAGGCTCGTACCAATGGGTTTTTGAAAAACATACGTCTGAATTATGTCGTTGGCTTGGACATAAAGACGGCGAAAATACCTTCGGTGTCCCGAAAATATCTTCGGTGGAAGGTGGGTCAAAGGGACTTAATTGTCTAGACTAGACCTCTGTCTACTCCTGTATTGGGAATTGCGTGAAGATATTTATTTATTTATATTATTTATTTATTCTTAATACTGTATAGGTGGGCGGAACAGTTTAGTCGGATAATGGCGTTGTGTTGTGTGTAGTGTAATGTGTTTGAAATGATTAGCGAACACAAATGAACTCCTGTCCGGAAACAGGAAGTCAAGGGAGGTTCTGGAGGAAGGGAACTGTCCCTATAAAGGTTGCACATCTTGATCCTTCGACGTTTCGAAAATACCTCACGCATTTGTTACATAGGTAACGTCGATAAAAGTTACGGGCGCCTAGTGGCCAATACTTTTGTCTGATATTTATCAAATTAGAGTTGCAGACCTGCGTGTAGTGTCCGGATGCAATCAAAGCAACTTTTTGTAGGTTTGTACGTTTGTTATAAAAATCAATCACAAATAAGGAAAGTTATTTTTATTATCCGCTAGAAACATGCACATAGATATATGTAAAAAAACATATATCTATGTGCTAATGCATAATTTCTGCCATATAGAATCTGCATAAAACATTAGCCACCCTTTTCTTTCAATACGAGTCACATGAAATTCCAGGCAACTATTTTAGATGGATGGTCACAATAAAACCACCTTTTTTGTCGCGTTTTGTAATTCAGTGAAGTTTTAACAAGCACGCGCTTTAACTGGTACAGAGAGATTTAGTGACACTGTGTCAAGTTCCCAAAATCCTCTCAAATCCACCAAGCAAAAGAGTGTGCTTCTATATTCATCGATAACGTTACGCTGTTATAATTAGTAGACAGAATCTATCATCTTTAGCTCAGTAATTTCGATACATATTGTGCTAATTTTTTTTTTAATTTTTTGAGAACGAAAGTTTACATTTCGTATCATTATGCACAGAGCGATAATAATCTAGATACTCCTTAAATTCTTTAGCATTATGAATTCGTGCTTCAATTCAATTCTGTAAACGACTTACATGTGAAAATATGACGTTTAATTGATCATATAGACATGATACTGGATGCAATATTTAATTAAATTACTATTGTTAGCATTTGTTTCCGCCATAAACTTTTAAAATTGGAAAAATGTGCAACTTGATATTATTTTCTGGAATGATTTCCATCAATGGTTTCTATGAGATCTTTTGCTATATTACATACGAACGTACAAAACTATTCCTATTGTCTATTTGTAACTTATTCGAGTTTATTTATTATTTATTTTTTTATCTTCACGCACAATCCCTGATGGGGTAGCCAGAGGGAACAGATCGCCAAATGTCAAGATCCCTACATACTTCTTTCGCTTCTTTCAGATTCATCATCTTCTTCATACATGCACGTCTAGGTATCCGAGTACTCTTGACCCTCCCCTTTTCGAGCAATTTGCTCACATGGTCTTCGAAAGTTAGTCTCGGTCTACCTCGACACCTTTTAATATTAACTTTCGCGCTATATATTTTCTTCACCATTCGGTCTTCACTCATTCGCTCAACGTGCCCAAACCGTCGAAGCACGCCCTTATCCATTTTTGAGACAAGGTCATCTTTCAAACCTGCCATATTGCGAATCTCTTCGTTTCGCTTTCGGTCGGCCATGGTAAGGCCGCATATTTTACGTAGAGATCGCATCTCCACTGCATTCAACCTGCTTTTATGCTTCTTCTGGCATACCTAGGTTTCGCTGCCATATAACATAGTCGGTACCAACACTGCGTTATGTATTGCAAGGCGTCCACTTTTCACAACGCCTTGCCTTTTGATTAACGCAGTCAGGGCACCATTGACTTTGTTCCCGGCAGCGACACGCCTGTCCACATCTAAATCACATCTTCCGTCCCGGCTAAACGCACTACCCAAGTATACAATTTCATTCACCTGTTCTAGACATTCCTGATTTACCCAAATTTCGCACTTCGTTCTTTCTTCGTCCCTTTTTTTTTTTTTTTAAAAAAAAAGAACACTAGCAATGCCGAATAACATTACTAGTATTCCTGTTAACCACTCCAATTAAGCTGCAATGCTTGCGTCTGGAGTTGGTTTACGTCAATAGTCGAATGGCGGGGCCCGAACCTGCGACGTCATGTTTCGCAGTCCGCACCCCAAACCATTAGGCTATTGCCGCTCTAAGACCAGAGCCGCTCTAAGACCTTCAAATACCAGAACCTTAGTTTTATTAGCATTCAAACGGAGACCATTAATTTCACATTCTTCTTTCATACACGTGACTAATGCCTGCAGTTCTGCCTCTGACGGTGCAACGAGCACTGTATCATTAGCATATAGCAGACAATTTACTTTTATGTCACCCAATTTCACACTCAAACAGCTATCTTTCAGGTTCTGTAAACAGCTGTCGAAATACAGTATGAACAGCCAGGAAGACAGGACACAACCCTGTCTTACCCCCGTTTGGACGCTAAACATGGGTGACGTCATGATGGGTCATGCCCTACCCGCACACAGGCTGTACAGTCACAGTAAAGTGACTGTACAGCCCTTAGCAATCGACCATCCACACCATACCCCGGCAACAGTTCCCACATTTTCTTCCTTACAACCTTATCAAATGCTTTCTCAAGATCCACAAAAGCACAAAAAATCTTCTGGTTAACAGCCAGAAGCTTCTCCGTGATCATGCGGAGAGAAAACCTTTGATCTGTGTATCCTATTCCAGGTCTAAATCCGCATTGTGCCTCCCATAGAAATCTTTCCGATTTCTCTTGCATCCTACGTGTCAAAACCTTCGAGTAAACTTTGCTTGCTAAACTGGTCAAGCTGATCGCCCGATAGCACCCGCAGTCATAATGTGAACCTTTACCTTTATATAAAGGCACAATGACCGCGGATCGCCAATCATCCGGAACAGCCCCCGTTCGCCAGCACAAATCGCACAGCAGATGAAATCTGTCCCAGACGCGTGGCCCACCATACTAGACCATTTCAGCAGTAACTCTGTCTAGTCCCGCAGCCTTACCACATTTCAAACTTCTAATCGCACATTCAATCTCTTTCATACTGATGAACTCAGTGTCATCGAGGTCCGAGTCTGGCGTACCAATCATGGCGTCACCCCCGGATCCCCCACTAAGATCATCACACGCATACATCTCTCTATAAAATTCGCTCCATCGCTGCATGACGTCTGATTTTTCTGAGAGGACGTCATTGGTTCCCGAAAGCACTTTATTCATTCTAAAGGCTGTCGCACCACTCCGGGTCCTTCCAAGCTCTTTCCAGAAGAGTTTGGAGTTCTCCTTGAAGTTGTGCGACAACCTTTCGTCCGCTTCCATTCTACTCCTTTCACGCACTTCCTCAATCAATGCTTTCGTGTTAACTTTCTGGAGCTTATATCTTTCTTTCCTCTTCTCTCTCATATCCTTATCATTACTAGAGGCCAAGTAGTCTAACCATGCTTTCTTCTTCTTATTTACAGCTTCTTTCACTTCGTCATTCCACCATGCATCACCCTTTTTACTACTACCTCTTTTCACAGTTCCACACACGTCTTCCGCTGCACTAACCATTCCATCTCTAAGGCTCTGCCATATTTCTTCCACACATTCTTTCCTGACATCGATGCTGTCCAGCTTTACGGCTACCCTTGCTTGATATTTATCCCTAGTGTCCGCTTCCTGAAGCTTCCAGCTTCGGAAGCTACCGACCGACTGTGGTTCTGGTATCGCCGTCCGGTGGCGCCAACCCGCGAACAGATCCCTAAATCTAGTAATCACTAGATAGTGATCCGTTCCCAAGTCAGCACCCCGGAACACTCGCGTATCCATCACCTGTTTTCGCCTTCGGTCATCCACCAGGAATAAATCGATCTATAATAAATCGATAATCTTCTCTCAAATTGATTATTTCAATCAAATCATTCGTCTTATCTCTCATGCCTCCTCTAACATTCCACGTGCCAACTCTGCATTCCGTCCTCCACATTCCGCCGTGTCGGGCTGTGCGTGACGGGTGGCGGTCCCCATCGCCGCTTTGCTCGCTGCATTCCACACCAACGGGGACGAACTGGTGTGCGTCGCCTTGGGTGACCCCCATAACTCTCGTTGGCATGGGTGCGCAGCTGTGTAGAATTGCAGCCCTGGAAAGGGCTGGCAGGGGTCGCGACGAGCACGCTTCTACAATGACCCCCATTCACGAGCACGCTTCTACATTCGAGTTTAGCAGACAGCATATACCAATACTCTTTGGTCTTTTCGAGATTTTTTATTTGGTCTATAAAATGACGTATGCATTTTACTACAATCTTCTAAAACGGGATTAACATTAATTATTAGTCCTATTTATTCAACATAGCCTGACTTACAAAAACAAAAACTTACTTTCAATGAGAAATTGTCCTTATGATTGATTAAAGAAGGTGTCGCTGAACTCTATCCAACCCAGGCAGTTGCTGCTTCATCTAGATAAATCTACTTTTTTTTATAGGGAAGAGAGGCAAACGAGCCGGTGACTCACGTGATGGTAAGTGATTACTGCCGCCCATGAACATCCGCAATACCAGAGGCATAGCAGATGCGTTGCCGGCCTTTGAGAAAGGTATAGGCTCTTTTCTTTAAGGTCCCTAAGTCGTATCAGTCCTGAAAAACCGCTGACGGCAGCACATTCCATAAAGTGCAAGTGTGTGGCAGGAAATTCCGCGAAAAACGCACTGTGGTGGAATGCAAAGCATCAAGATGGTGTTGATGGAAATTTAGACTATGCCGTAAGGTTCGATGGTGAAATTCAGCGGCTAGGATTAATCCGAGCAATTCCTCAGAGCACTCCCCGTAGTAAATCTTGTAAAAAATGCAAAGAGATGCAACGTCTCTTCGCAATGCCAGAGGATCTAGCCTATCAGATAGAACATGGTCGTCGAAGATTCGACTCGCTCTTCGTTGGATACGGTCAAATGGAAGGAGCTGACACTGGGGTGCCCCCGCCCAGAGATGCGAACAGTACTCCATATGCGGCCGAACCTGCGCCTTATAAAGTTGCAGGCGGTGGGCCAGCATGAAGTACTGTCATGCCCTACTGAGCACGCCAAGCTATTAGAGGCCAATTTGGTTTTCCCCTTCATGTGACTTTTACAGTAAATCAAACATGTTTACAGTAAATCAAATTCAATAGAAAAATCAAATTCAAAGTTTGTGATTATTCTCTGAGAATTCTTTTGCTTAATTTTTTTTATTTCTGTATGTCGGCTTAAATGTTGCTCTCAAAACAAGTTTTTGACACTTTTCGTTGCATTTTGAATCACTAACTGTAACTTTATACGGATAGCACACCTATATACATTTAAAGAGAGACAAAAGTAATTCTAACTCGGAAAGGGATATAAACAGCTCAGCATGGTTACCCTACCACACAAATATTCAACCTCGTGGCACCGATCGTCTCATCATAGATGAATTCCTTAACAATACTTCGATAGTCCCTTTTGATATTGCATAATTATCCCCATACGGTGAAGGTTTCAAGGTGAACTTTCCGTATCTTTCGTGGAAGGTGGGTCGAAGGGAATTCACTGTCTAGACTAGACCCCTCTCTACCCCTGCATTGGGAATGTTTTCTTTTCGATTTATAAATAAATAAATACATACATTGATAAGCACAAGTCACGATAGCCGAGTAGTTGGGTGGTCGGAATTTCGAGTCAATAGACCCGAGTTCGATCCCCAGTTGGTAGGCTCGTACCAATGGGTTTTTCAAAAAACTTATGTACGAATATCGTTGGCTTGGACATAAAGACGGCGACGGGCTCACCACCTGTCACGTTGTCCCGAAAATATCTTCGGTGGAAGGTGGGTCGAAGGGACTTGATTGTCTAGACTCGACCTCTGTCTACCCCTGTATTGGGAATTGCGTGAAGATATTTTTTTTTTGATAAGCACAACGCCATACATTGTTATGATTCAAAAGGAAGTAGCTAAAGCACGCGTTTTATGGCATCGAAAACAACAAAAATACCACAAAAACCAAGACTTAGGCATTGCGAAAAATGTGGTTTTCTACATTGATCCGCCCGAGATTCGAAATCAGGTGGTGAGCCAATCGCTGACGGTCAGCTCAGTCATGGCAGGTACGGCGGGGTGCCGGGGGGCGGGCAGCCGGCGCGCGACTGCGGCTGGGGCGGCTAGGCCCTACGCGCCGCGCCACCTGCGCTTCTCTCGCCCCAGGTACGCCACCACCATCACCATCACAAACCACCACTAATACTAACACCACCACCACCACTAACACTGCCATCATCAAACAGTCAATTGCTGCAATTTGTCCTCTTCCGAAATAATTAACCATAACTCATTAATTGCATGCATTAAGGATCATTTGGAAGCTTGCTATTTAATCCTGCTTCCCATTATCATTGTTTCAGTAAGGTTTTGTAGTATAGTAGAATTTATGTTATGGAGAAATAATTACACTTCATCGATTTTTATAATTCCACAAAGATGTGATTAATGCGTTGTTTTGATTGTAATTAAATGTTAAATAACCCCATAAAAGAAAGAAAGAATTGTTTTATTTATAATGAAATCTAGTCTGACTGTGCTGTAACTATTGATCAATTTGATACGTCGTATCGTAATGTAACCTATGACTTTTAGTGGACTTGGCGTTAACTTTGTGTTGATACCCTATTGCTTAGTTTTGTGTTACATATTCCGAGTTTTGATAATTTTTGTCTCATATATTTTCAACTGGGAAATATGTGATGTAACCATTAATTAATAAATAATGATTGTTTAATTATAATAAGCTACTCTTCTTTTTTCTATCGGGAACCTTAAAGGCTCCTGCAGACAATCCAGTATGAATCGATTTTTGAGTCGATATACCTATATAGTACGATTTGAGAAATAGTATCGAGTTAAAAAATAGTAACCATAATTCATTAGTTCACAACTCTGTCAACAATAAGATACAAATATCGACCTGCATTTTGAGTAACAAATTGTAATCTGCCAATCCTCCAGTAAGTAAAATTTTTTGCCTAATAAATAAACATTACAACAAATTAAAATTTGTCCAAAAAAATACTGTTTCAGTCCGTGTATACTATCAGACTATATATCAAGAAAATACCTCCAAGTATATAACAATTTACCAATAATAAAAAAGCCTATTTTAAATATATTATTATTTTTTTAAAAGAATACTAGCAATGCCGAATAACATTACTAGTATTCCTGTTAACCACTCCAATTAAGCTGCAATGCTTGTGTCTGGAGTTGGTTTACGTCAAGAGTCGAATGGCGGGGCCCGAACCTGGGACGTCATGTTTCGCAGTCCGCACCCTAAACCATTAAGAACCGCTTGCGCATTACTTCAGAGAGGCTTTTGGTAAAAGACAAAAGCCTCTCTGAAGTAATGCGCAAGCGGTTCCGGAGAGGACGGGAGATCTAACGGAAGGGGGTTTTAGTCCGTAGGTTACTGAGGCACCTTCTCAGTAGAGTCGGGCATACCATCTGGCCCGGGCCCATGGTATCCATGAGGATTTCGCCCTGCCGACGCAAAAAAAAACCCTAAACCATTAGGCTATTGCCGCTATAAATTATATTTATTATAAGTATAAGCTATATTTATTAACAATGTAGGCTTACAAATGTGACTTGCAGTGACAAAACATCAATTTTACGTTTCGGAATACTAGTTTTTTAAAATTGTTATTATTACGACTGTTACAGTTATGATTGTGAGTATCAATGGAGTAAAGAATTTGTAACAATGTTTTCATAAGAAAATTTGGATTATTTTATTATGTAACTTTTTTAGCAGAGCAGCAACGCATTAAAAATCATTTTTTTTCTACAAGAAAGTAAAAATATACATACGATCCCTAACCCTCCATTCATATTCTGATCTTTTCGCTATCATAAAAATAGTCATGCCTAGCATGGCGATTATGGCAAATCATCTGTATAGGAGAGACCAATTTCCTACTACACGTACTCTCTCTAGTCATACATACAGTCATAGGTCGTAGTAACGACCTATGACTAAAGGATTCGCCACTACATGGTGGTACACCAAAAAAGTACTGTGTGTACATTTGACTTCGTCGTTAAATTCAAAAACAAATTATTACTATTACTACAACTATTAGTTTAATTTTAGACAAAAAAACTTATTTTTTATATAATAATCAAAAATAAAAAATAGGTTTGATACATATTATGTCGCATTAAATGTTACATATTACCGATTTCTCTTTAATTAAGGAAGATCAAATACTTTCCAAGACCCATTTTCCTTGCGGTCCAGTTAATATAAAATCAGCGTAGCTGATTGATTTGTTCATCGTAATCCGAATCGAGGAACTCAAAGTCCATCCCCGGGAGGTAGGTTCGTTCTAATGACGGTGGATTTGTTTTCCGTGACGGTGGATTCTTTCCGTGACGGTGGATTTGTCATTGTCACTATGCTTGCCAGTCCTAATGGTGGTCGCATTTCCAGACACATAGCACGTTAGAGGTCGCTGACCGTGACAAAATTTAGATCTTGTTTTTATCAAGATGAATATCCCGCCATGTGTCGGTCCGTCGTCGTGTGCCTCTCCGACTAGCGAAGATTGGTAGTCAGCTCTCAATATTCCTTCTTTTTTGCGCGGCGAAAGATCTCGCGATTCCAGTCCATTCAGCAACCTTTTTCGGCAACCTTTTCCATCATAATGAGTTGCAAAAGTTCATCACATCTTTCGTGCCTAAGCACGTGTCCGAGACATGCAACTTTTTCTTGATAGTCTCTAAAAGTTGCCGTTTCTGATTGACGCGTCGCAGCACTTCCACGTTGGAGACCATATGTCGGTAGCCAATGGTATTATCAAAGATTTTTACTTAGTCGCGTCTTACGACACCCACGAGAAGAAAGCCGATGGTGTATATTGTTACGCTGATACTACACGTCAGTTGCCGTGTTATAACACACATAAATAGGGTCATCACATATATTGCTCTGATCTTTAAGTAAGCAGCTCAGGTACTTCTATCATAGGATCGAAAACAACGAAGGCACCACAGACACGCAGACCCGCAAAAATAAAGCAAAAGCTATTTTACTATACGGACCCGTCCTATACGAACCCGAACCTCAGAGATGGTGATACCTTGAAAATCGGTGTGTACGCCACTCGTCGTGCGCTTCATTATAAAATACAGTACTCATAAATTTGATTGAAGGTGCTCTGCCCCTCTATCGCAGAGATAATATATCACATACTTTGAAACTCAAAAATGTATGAATATTGTTAACAACCCATTAGTACAAAAATCTCAGTATAATTTTCCTGTAAGATATGACGACCACCTTGAACGAGTGGCATACATACCGATATTTTATGTGGTTCTGGTTCCGGATTCGATTCCCAGGCAGGTCAATGTGACATATCAAAACGACGAATATTGACGTTTAAAAACCTTATAATGTCATAGAATAACCTATCATATTATAACTATTATAATATAATAATAAAATAAATGAATGATCACGGATGAGACTAGCAACTGTGAACTCTACACTATCGCAGCGGCGCTCTGCTACTGTCTTACATGTCTCAATGCGGGAAATTTAAAACTTCTTTCATACATCTCTGAAGTTGTTATATACTGGCTTATTTATTTAATTAAATCTATCATCAGAATTTCAAAATACCTAATTTTACCGTTAAGATTAGGTCCAATTTTTTTAATAAGTATGAAAATAACAGTTGATGGTTTGTAATAACTGTGGTCCACGCAGAAAACAAAGAAGTTTGTAGCTAAGATCATAAATTCCCCACAGCCCATTATTACCCTGTATCTATTGATTCACTATTTGAGACAACGAGACAGGTGGTGAGCCTATCGCGCAAAAAAAGCATAAAATTAATTATGTTTTAAAAATTTTGTGTATGTATTTTGTGTATTTATATATATATATATATATATATATATATATATATATATATATATATATATATATATATATATATATATATATATATATATATATATATATATATATATATATATATATATATATATATATATATATATATATATATATATATATATACATATATATATATATATATATATATATATATATATATATATATATATATATATATATATACATATATATATATATACATATATATATATATATATATATATATATATATATATATATATACGTATAACATAAACATATTACTGATCTTCCGACTACTACGACTAGTACTAGACTAGGTAGCACCCAATATCCGGTCTCCTACTTTGGTTTCCCCATACAATCTATCCTTAACAATCATGTTGCATAAAGACCAAGGTAGTTAATTAATATTCTAATTTCAGAACAAAGCTTACTTTATGAAACTTAATGAATGTCTCGCCTTTCCTTTAGCAATCAAAAGATTAGACTTGTAATAATAATAATAGCTATAATATTTATTTTCTTAAACACTTGCTTATGTTATAAGTGAAAATTGATTCCCCTTTGAGCAAACATAACATTTCTTAAATATAGTGTTTGAAAAGAGTTGTAGCTGCAAGCCGCCCGTGCCGGTGACCTTCCGGTTCACGCGTGGAAATACTCCTCGCGTTGAATAATTGCTGCTTGATATTTTCAATAAATAGGTAGAGGGTAGTTTTCACTATTAGATCTTCGGATTTTCTTTTCCTGTTTTGTATTGGTGAGCCTCGTTTATTAAAATAGTCATGCAAAGTTACACACGATTCGTTCGATTTGGTGGCTTCTAAAATAACTTGATCTTTCATATTATTATTATAAAACAAAGCACTTAAGATATTGAACATGGAATTTTCTCAAATGAAACTTTTGATGAACGAAATCATTGAGGCACGCCCTCATACATTTTATTGATAATGTAATCTTTCAATCCTATTACACCCCGATGTAAATTCATAGTTCCTTCTATGGAAAAACAACCGGTAAGATAAATATCAACGTATTATGCGTCTTCGCACATTTTAATCACTGCATGCATTAGCTAGCTGCACTAAACATCTAGTAGCCAGAAACAGTGTTGCGACTATACCGTAGGTGTTTGCTTTGAGCGTATAAATTTTGATTGGTTCTTATTAATTAAAACGCCATAATATTTATTGAAATGCTGGTTTGGTTCTATAAAACTTGAATAGGCATTTTCTCGGCATCTGCGGTAACGACATACTTGTGCTGACGAAATCGTAAGAAACTGGATGGCACGTCGTCTTGTACAGTTGGATCAATCATTTGTAAATCATTAAATATCTTACCTGATGTAACCGCAGATCTCTCTCTACCTTTGTTATCGCTGTATATTGCAGTGTATTGTAATTTCAGTGCATTTGTTCACAATCACTTAATTCTAACGCTTCACAGGGTCACGTTGCCACAATCCTGTAAGATGAGATCCTGGCCATCTTTAATATGTAAGTAATATGCCACCTGACATAATCCCCCTAATTTTTTCACATATATTTTTCATTTTGGAATAGTCCAATAATAATAATAAATATCATCACGCAATTCCCAATACAGGGGTAGCCAGAGAGTCTAGATAGTTAAGTCCCTTCACCCTCCTTCCACCGAAGATATTTTCGGGACAACGTGACAGGTGGTCAGCCCGTCGCCATCTTTATGTCCAAGTCAACGATATAATTCGCTCATAAGTTTTTTTTTAAACCCATTGGTACGGGACTGCCACCTGGGGACCTTCGGAGTTGATTGGTACTGCCTGAACTCGGGTCTCTTGACTCGAAATTCCGACCACCCAACCACTAGCCTCGTGAAAATTATTATCGTATTTTGGAATAGTCCAAGATATTCCAAAAATATTTCAGAACTCTGTTGGTGGAAAATACTATTAATACATAATTTTATAAATACTCTTATGACTACAAAGGTTTTTAAAAACCCTTTAACAAACCAGGTTGGAAAAAAAATCTATTGCTATATAATTATATATTGCTCTCATCCATTTCCAGAGTATAACTGTATAAAATACCTATAAAGTAATGCCATACATGTTGAATAACAGTATTGATGGTAAATAAACGTATCATGCTACCCAACGACGACTCGTAAATTTCGTCGCCGTTGACTAATAGGAAGCATGATAATGAAATAAGAATTGTTGGCACAAGAAAATTAATACACATGACCAACAATGCACCAATTCCTAATAACATTGGTTCCACCCTTTTTATAGTTAAGCCTAGTAGAATTAAGCATCCACCTAGAGTCAGCAACCATGATGTTACTCCAAACAGCGCAAGTCCACTTTTCCAGAAAGCCGAAGCACTTTTAATTTTTAGCCATATTGATACTCTTAAAATCCGACTTCACTTCACTTGCACTATTTAACGATTAACGGCGCATGGTACATTCATACTGACGCAGGAAACTGTCTCTGTGTGATGACAAAGTATTGAGTATCAATAAGCATTTTTCTCAAAATGTTACCAATAAACATTAGTCTAAGAAATCGTAATAAAGCAACTTAGCAGTAGGTATTAGCTTCAAAATTTAATTATTCGTCTTGTTTTTTAAGAAAAATACACCTGTAATTTTATTTTGTCTAACAGTAACCATGATTTCTGCTTCCACCGGAAAATTATTTCACTAATTAATGGAAAATGTTTTTTTATATGAAGTAAAATAAAAATATACTAGTAATTAAAAAAAAGTCACGATAGCCGTGTAAAGTAGATAGAGTGGTTGGCTGGTCGGAATTTCGAGTCAAGGGACACGACTTCGATCCCCAGGTGGCAAGCTCGTACCAAAGGGTTTTTCATAAACTTATGTAGACTGATATCGTTGGCTTGGACATAAAGACGGCGACTAGTTCACCACCTGTCACGTTGTCCCGAAAATATCTTCGGTGGAAGGTGGGTCTTAGGGACTTACTTGTCTAGACTAGACCTCTGTCTCCCCTTCTATTGGGAATTGCGTGAAGATATTTATTTAAATTTATTTATTTATTATTACTAATAATTAATGTCAACGAAGGTCACAGACACAGTCGTAGATACCCAATTAAAGGCCCCTAAGACATCACAGTCTAAAATGATGTTTTCCTTAATATTTATTGGGTAACATTGGAAGTTAACGAATTACTATATTTGTTATTATTCTTTATTATTCCATCTTTATGAACTTTATAATTGAGATTCAAACAATTCTGCTCTCATTGCTTTAAAAAAAAAAGATGATAGGATTTTGAATATCCTTTATTGAATGATAATATTGGTTTTGGATAATACCTACACGGACATGCACCTTTTCTTTTTAGATATAAATCAATACACAAAATTTAATATGAAACGAATATGCATGTAATAATGTTCCTGCTTATCTATCTCTGTCTAATGTGAGAATTAATTATATTTTTAATAATTTCCCATTCCAAGATGGGCCCAGCAAAAACTGGCAATGATTTCAAAAAGTTATCTATATGTCACGATAGCCGAGTGGTTGGGTGATCGGAATTTCGAGTTTAGAGACCCGAGTTCGATCCTCAAGTGGCCGTACCAATGGGTTTTTCTAAAAAACCTATATACAAATTATATCGTTGGCTTGGACATAAAGACGGCGACGGGCTCATCACCTGTCACGTTATCCCGAAAATATCTTCGGTGGAAGGTGGGTCGAAGGGATTTAAATGTCTAGACTAGACCTCTGTCTACCCCTGTATTGGGAATTGCTTGAAGATATTTTCTTTTCTCAATACTCTGATCAGGCACATAGTTCGGCGAAATCTATGTACTGGAAAGGCTCCAAGAGTCTAAAGCTTCAGTTTGAGAGTTGATGCTCTATAATTTATCAAGGCAATATAATCTACAAAAACTAAAGGTAAATGCTTGCTCTTGGTCGTATGTATACAGTTCATCCAAAGAATGATGAATGTTTCTATTTACGATTTTTGTTGGTAAATGTGCGTGGGCCAACGTCATTTGAGACTCTAAGGACTGTTAGTGGTGTAATATTCCCAACATATCGTGCAGCATGTGAAGAACTGAACTTATTAGATAACGATACCCATTGGGATACGGCAATCGCTATCATAATTTCGAAATGCTTGCCATCAAACCCATGTAATCTGAGGCACAAATACAAGTATAATATGTCAGAAGATATATTCCGGAAATCACGATGTTAAGATGAATGATTAGATACATAATCGTGCTTTACTCTTGATCGAAGATATGTGTTACCTCATGTGCGGTAGTTTATTAATCAGGTTAGGAATGCCAGCGCTCAATTGTGAAACAAATGACGCATTTAATCGAGAATTGAAACGGAAATGTGAATACGATCACCAGGAATTTGATCTAGTAGTTCTAACGAGTAGTTCAACAGGGGTACATTACCCCTGTTGAATTCCCAACAAAAGGAAGTTTATGATACTTTAATAAAGGCAATCAATGATGGAAATGGTGGTTTATATTTCCTAGATGCCCCTGGTGGAACAGGTAAGATATTCCTCATGTCTGAATAACAGCCACATTGTTAGAAGGTTTTAACAGTGGTAGAGCCACGCATCAGCTTTTGTTGTTGCATGAATGGGCCGGCTCGACGGGGAAAGTACCACGACCTCACAAAATACCGGCGTGAAGTAGAAGTCTAACAAACTTCTGCGTTTCGTCTGGTGAGTGCAGATAATCGGAGGCCCTCACACCCCCTCCACTAATTCGGGGGGGGGGGCACTCTAAGGTAGGCAACGCATCTGCTATGCCTCTGGTATTGCGGGTGTTCACGGGCGGCGGTAATCACTTGCCATCACGTTAGCCACCTGCTCGTTTGCCTCCCTCTTCTATAAAAAAAAGGATGCCGTATGGCTCATTCGCATTAAAATTACCGTTAAATCTTCAAACTATTGAAGAACCAAGATGTAATTACAAAAAATTAAGCAATGGCCAAAGTTTTATCGGCATTGAAAATCATCATCTGGGACGAATGCACAATGGCACCCAAAGGTGCATTAGAAGCACTTTACGCAACATTGAAAGATTTACGGAATGACTCAAGATGTTTTGGAGTAGCTATGATTTTACATTTTCATTCAATGCATTGGAACAATGCATTCAATGAAAATCTGGTGATCTTCTTGTGGACCGAAGGGCGAGAACCCATTCACGGAAGGGCGGAGGCCATGGGGTTTCCGAGAAATTTTGCAATTGGGTCACTAGTTTTCTCACAGACCGGAGCATCAAAGGTCGTAGTTTACGGTGCATGCTCGGACTCCAAGTCTGTGAATGCTGGTGAGTTAGCGCGCTCGAGCTCGGCTATGGTGAGTATTCAATATAAGAGAAGGGGTTCTTTGTAAATATTTTAAATTAGAGTGTAGTTATAGTAGTAGTGAGTGTATTTATAGCCGACCGTACGTTCCTGGTTCTCATTTACTTTATAGTTTTAAAGAGATTTCTGTTCTTTTATACACAGCTTAGAATCCCATAAATCACTGCATAACTTTGATGCAACGCGTTATTTATAAGAGTCTAGGTATTTTTATTCAGTCCAACAGTGGAAAGTTTGTGACAAATTCAAGCCATGATTTGAACATATCAGAAAAAACTTCTTCATCCCTCGGATATTTATTAATCCACAGACACTGTATTAAAAGTTTTGCCTCAACGATATACGGATATATTAAGCCTAAAGGATTGACAATGTGTGGTATAAACGATATTATATGCCTTTTAGTAATATTATTGGAAGGCATCGGTAAGACATTGCCAGTTCAATCTTAACAATTTATGTGTTGATGGTAAAACAGTCTTTTAAATCTTTTACACCTTGAATTAAACTAATAGTTGATTGTATGGAAAAATAACCAAAAAGATAATCATCATCGTAGGAGTCACGTCTTATGGCTTTACGCACGATTTCATATTTCATGTATTCACTACCTGCATTAAACATTTATGGTATAACTAGTAATGGCTCTGAGACTGTGCCGTAAGGGATATTGTTGAATCTGAAAATGGAATTGTTAAAAAGTAAAGTATTCTGAAAAAAAGGCATTGTTCTGAAGAGAAAATTTTAGGTTAGTCCATACAATACGAGTCACATGAAATGCCAAGCAATAGCTTTAGAGGGATGGTCACAATAAAACGACCTTTATTGTCGCGTTTCGTAATTTAAGTGAAGTTTTTAGGTACAGAGGGCTTTAGTTACACTGTGTCATGTTCCCAAAAACCTCTCAGATCACGATTGGAATATTCAATATAAAATAAGTAATTCATCATTAAATTATAATTATAACTGAAAAAGTGTTATATTGTTTTTAAGAGTAATTGCGTAATATGAGACCTGACATAATACTCTCATGCAACGTAACCACCTTTAAGAATAGTCCAAGTCATTTCAAAATACATAAATTACTCAAAAATTTAGCTTTTACTAGAATGCTGATGACTGGTTGCATGTAAAACTTTGAATCCGCAAACTGAATTCCCTAGAAAGTAGAAAACTATATACATCGACCATTGAGGATGCCAAGCACTATGATATTTCAGGCAAAATTAGGCAATCAATATCTACCCTACGCCTAGTATAAAGACACAATTTTGAGTATGCAATACTGTGTGATATAGAAAATCTGATTATTAATTCTGGGTTGGGTGGTCGGAATTGAGTCGAGGGATCCAAGTTCGATCCCAGGTGGCAGGCACGTATCAATGGGTTTTCTAAAACCTATGTACGATATTGGAATGTAGTGGAGATATTTTTTTTTTTTGTTACCGGAGAGCTCCCGCCATGCTGCGACAAGCCGCATGCAGTAAGACTCGGGCGTGATGCTGCGGGCAGTCGTGGCTCACAACGCGCACCGAAGCTGTGGAAAAGCAAAACAAAATGTGCTTCTATATTCTTCCATAATGTTACGCTGTCATAACTAGTCATAACTAGACACTGTATTAAAAGTTTTGCCTCAACGATATACGGATATATTAAGCCTAAAGGATTGACAATGTGTGGTATAAACGATATTATATGCCTTTTAGTAATATTATTGGAAGGCATCGGTAAGACATTGCCAGTTCAATCTTAACAATTTATGTGTTGATGGTAAAACAGTCTTTTAAATCTTTTACACCTTGAATTAAACTAATAGTTGATTGTATGGAAAAATAACCAAAAAGATAATCATCATCGTAGGAGTCACGTCTTATGGCTTTACGCACGATTTCATATTTCATGTATTCACTACCTGCATTAAACATTTATGGTATAACTAGTAATGGCTCTGAGACTGTGCCGTAAGGGATATTGTTGAATCTGAAAATGGAATTGTTAAAAAGTAAAGTATTCTGAAAAAAAGCATACATTATATTCATTTGTTTCAGTTTTGGAGTTTTTATTAGGCATTGTTCTGAAGAGAAAATTTTAGGTTAGTCCATACAATACGAGTCACATGAAATGCCAAGCAATAGCTTTAGAGGGATGGTCACAATAAAACGACCTTTATTGTCGCGTTTCGTAATTTAAGTGAAGTTTTTAGGTACAGAGGGCTTTAGTTACACTGTGTCATGTTCCCAAAAACCTCTCAGATCACGATTGGAATATTCAATATAAAATAAGTAATTCATCATTAAATTATAATTATAACTGAAAAAGTGTTATATTGTTTTTAAGAGTAATTGCGTAATATGAGACCTGACATAATACTCTCATGCAACTTCGGTCACTGCTAATATACATCAATAAGTTAGTAATGAAGGCACGCATTGAACGTAACCACCTTTAAGAATAGTCCAAGTCATTTCAAAATACATAAATTACTCAAAAATTTAGCTTTTACTAGAATGCTGATGACTGGTTGCATGTAAAACTTTGAATCCGCAAACTGAATTCCCCTAGAAAGTGGAAAACTATATACATCGACCATTGAGGATGCCAAGCACTATGATATTTCAGGCAAAATTAGGCAATCAATATCTACCCTACGCCTAGTATAAAGACACAATTTTGAGTATGCAATACTGTGTGATATAGAAAATCTGATTATTAATTCTGGGTTGGGTGGTCGGAATTCGAGTCGAGGGATCCAAGTTCGATCCCAGGTGGCAGGCACGTATCAATGGGTTTTTCTAAAAACCTATGTACGATATTGGAATGTAGTGGAGATATTTTTTTTTTTTGTTACCGGAGAGCTCCCGCCATGCTGCGACAAGCCGCATGCAGTAAGACTCGGGCGTGATGCTGCGGGCAGTCGTGGCTCACAACGCGCACCGAAGCTGTGGAAAGCAAAACAAAATGTGCTTCTATATTCTTCCATAATGTTACGCTGTCATAACTAGTCATAACTAGACACTGTATTAAAAGTTTTGCCACAACGATATACGGAAATATTAAGCCTATGGGATTGACGATCTGTGGTATAACCGATGATAATATATGCCTTTTAGTAATTTTATTGGAAGGCATCGGTAAGACATTCAGTTCAGTCCTAAAAACTTATATGTTAAAGGTAAAACAATCTTTTAAATCTTTTACGCCCTGGCATATGAAAAACAATCAAAAAGATATCAACGTAGGAGTCATGTTTTATAGCTTATCGTGCGTAAGATTTCTTCCTTCATGTATTCACTACGTGCACTAAACATTTATGGCATAGCTAGGAAAGGCTCAGAAATTGTACCGTAAGTGATATTGTTGAACCTTAAAATAGAATTGTAAATCCACTTTGAATAAACGGTCAAAATTATAAAAAGGTCACGAAACCACTCGGCTATAGTGTTTAGGGGGTCGGAATTTCGAGTCAAGAGACCCGAGTTCGATCCACAGGTGGCAGGCTCGTGTATCAATGGATTTTTCAAAAACTCATGTACGAATTATATCGTTGGCTTGGACATAAAGACGGCGACGGGCTCACCACCTGTCACGTGGTCCCGAAAATATCTTCAGTGGAAGGTGGGTCAAAGGGACTTAATTGTGTAGACTAGACCTCTGTCTACCCCTGTATTGAGAATTGCGTGAAGATATACTATATTTTTTTATCAAAATTATTATAAAGTCTCGTACAACCTGATATTGAGTCTGTGCAACCTCCCGCACTATCTCCGTATTCGCGAAACCGCTCACTGGCCCCGGCCTTGGTCGCCAGGAGTTGTCGCGCTCGAGGCAGGACGTTTGTAGATCATCATCATACTGCTCTCACGCGGAAAACGCCTTTTCTGGTTTGTCGGCCATCACCACGATTTCGATCTGTAATTCACCATAATGACAAAATGTATAACTGTTAAAATTTTAACAAAATTGTTAAATATAAATTGTCGAACATAACAATTTTAACATATACATATGACAAATATTAATAAAAACATATGACATCCATGATTTGAGTACTTTACACCACACAAATGTTTTGCCACTAGCAGGGTTCAAACCGGCAACCCTCAGCTTCGAAGCCAGGCTCAGTACCAACTCGGCTATTGGCTATGGGTTATTATTAGAAATTTTAATTATTTATAGTCAAAGAATATGTAAAATATGTAATTTATAAAACAAATAAAGCATTAATCACTGCGTTATAATATACTCAATGGGCTTGTTGTTCAGTAATTGAAAAATATTTGCAGATACGTTGTAAGAAGAGCACAGCATTATAAACGATCTTGACCAAGTTGCAAAAATAATGATTTTTTAATAATACAAAAAATAAAAATTGTATGTAGTTAATATGAGTAAATAAAAGGACGGATTTAAAGGCAAATAATTTGAATGAACTCACTCAGAACATCTTATTCCATCCAAAACATTATTTCTGATACAAATCCAAGCCGCCGTAGAAGATCCGCCGCAATTTTCTTAACATTTTTTGTTGTCCACCAGCTGTTTCTCGCGCCTTGTCGTCAATTTTCTTTATCATAGATTTTATTGTTATTCAAGACGTTGAAAGGCACATAGTGTGGGATCCTAAGCTCCAATAAAAGACTTTGTACTATATAATGTGCATTTAGAACTTAAAAAAAGAATTACAAATAACCAAGTCGAACAGCGCGCGCCTTCGGCGAATAATTGTAAATGTCACAGGTTGTATAAAAACAACGACAGCCAGCCCCCCGCGCCGCCGACGTTCCATTTCACGTGTGAATAAGCCTGACTCGATTTTGTCACTTAAGACACGAATATCAAACAAAGCAATGTTGTATCTTCTTGTATTTGACGTATAACGCCGATGATATACATACATGAAACGGCATATAATGTGTTTTTCTTTCGTTTTATTAGAGTTCTTTGCGGAAATTTGGAATTTTCGTTCTTTCAAAATACATATTTTTTTTTTAAATTTCATTATATTTTTCAATATATAATTTTATTATATTATATAATTTTTCAATATATTTTGCGCAGTTATTAACAATTTTTGCCCTGATTAAGATTTTATTAGTTTTACCTAGGGCTGAGGTCTGATAAAATACAGTATTTAAAAAATAATGCGCCTACAAGAGGCAAAAATGAAACAAAAATTGCCACCGCGTTCACTTTAGTAAACAGTGCTTATTAGAATACTTCATTTAAATTAATAAGTAACAAGTTTATTTAAGATGACCACCCGATAGCTGAGTCGGCAGTGGCTCTGCCTTCGTAGCTAAGGAATGCGGGTTCATGCGGGAAAATCGCTAAAAGCAAGCAGTTTTGTGTGAATATATTATACTTATATAGAATACTTTTTCCTCAAATTATTAGTTATCCAAGTCAAAACCCAACTCGAGTCTCTTTCCCTAAAAGCAAAGCTTCTTGTCTATTTTACGAACCCGTTGATAAATAACTCAAACTAAAGTAAAAATAGTTTTTATTCATTGTAGCAGTCGTTATTTTCATTTTATTTTATTACTATGTGAATATTTCATTGTTTTCCAAACTTTCTTCATTTCTCTTCAATACCTGAGGTGGCAGGTCAGCTTGCATTCCCTGCTCGGTGAATTCTTCGTATATCAGTGTTTGTTAAGATTTAACAGCTAAACTGATTTTAATGAAATTTGTTAAGAAAATGGCTTGGAATCTGGGGACATCGATACTTTCGTCT
Source organism: Sericinus montela (assembly GCA_029286605.1). Classification (NCBI taxonomy): domain Eukaryota; kingdom Metazoa; phylum Arthropoda; class Insecta; order Lepidoptera; family Papilionidae; genus Sericinus; species Sericinus montela. The sequence continues at coordinate 19,939 of JAGSMR010000299.1, read as the reverse complement.
TGAAGAATCTGCGTGAAACTGCTAGTGAAACTGTATAATAGCAATAAATAAATAGATTCCCTCCATTCCCCATTACTGAGATTAAGATATTTTAGTTCTTTCGACCCATCTTTAACCTGTCACAGTGTGTCGTAGGCCAGTGTAGAGCAATAAAATACGAAGTAAGTTTCTTTTCAAATTATTAACTGCCGCTTTTATTTATCTCCATCTCCTACTTTCTCATGACATCGTGCCCTGTTCTTACTTCAGATCCACTCAAGCTATTATCTTTAACTCATTTCATGATAAAGTTTCAGTTAAAATACTAATTACATAAATAATAAATAAATATCTCCACGCAATTCCCAATACTGGGGTAGACAGAGGGCAGTACCTTCCACCGAAGATATTTTCAGGACAACGTGACAGGTAGTGAGCCCGTCATGGTCTTTTTGTCCAAGCCAACGATATAATTCGTACATAAGTTTTTGAAAAACCCATTGGTACGAGCCTGCTACCTGGGAATCGAACTCGGGTCTCTTGACTCGAAATTCCGACCACTCAACCACTACGCTATCGTGACTCTTAGAAAACACTAATTAGATTATAGAATTATTGAATATATATAGGTAAACCATTGTTTATAACGTTTGACTTTTATTTCGTGCGAAAGGGGGAATAGAGTTGACAGCAAAAACGTTATAAATCATTTCACAGTACATGGAAAATTAAAGCCCACTTCCAAAACCATAAAACCCATATTCAGCAAGCAAATTGGCGATCGCATTCGCAAACGTTTCATTTATTTTGATATGAGGATAATTATCCTTGCACACTTTTTCCTTTGCCTGTAAGGTCGCTTCTTGTGACATCAAAAAAAAAACATTACTTTGAAACACATTGTAAGGTAAACGCACCTATTACCGCCAGTTTAAGCCATGTTCAAATTGATGTGCAAAAAAGTAAGCACTCTGTTTAATATTTCGCATCATTTTAAATTTATCAAGTACTGCAGTTATCGATCATTTTATTCATATGCACAAATAATTGCCAAAAATGAAATCAAATTTAAAAATATATAAATTGATGATGAGGGCTATGTCCCTATTACCTATCCAAAGCATAAGGTCTTTTCCTATTACTGTTTTCGTAGCACCTATTTCCGACCGCCAAATGAACATAACAATTCAATTTAAATAATGTTTTTGCTGCCCCGTTGTGCGGTGACTTGTTTTGCCTTAGAATAAAAAAGAATTCAGTTTCGTCGCAGTTATAAATTCTTGCAGGATCATCTAGTACCTCAATGAAATAATTTTATTAAAAAATATTGACGGATACGACCAAACCATGATCTTATTGCCTCTTCTTTCACTTCGTTTGTATTTGTTGGTAAATTCTGTGCAACTCTGTTTGAAATTGGTTGGGAAAGTTGGATCCTCTTTCATGAAATTTCGAAGTAAGTGCCTTCCAGGTACTCCTATCTATAATATCTATGAATGGGTGTGGGCGATTTAATGTTGCCACTGATTTTGACACCGTCTCCAGTAGCTGGTTTTTTTTGTTATTGGCGTTCATCGTCCTTAGTGAAGACGGTTCAAACCCCTCAATTTTCAACAGAGTACTTGAGAGATCTCTTGCCACGAAAAGTTGTATTTGGATTCCCAAATCTCCTTGAGGTTTCATAGATACTTGCTCTAAAATTAATTTAAGTTAATATGTTAAAGTCTATTAGAGATTTTTTTTAATTTAAAACGGTTGTTTATGAATAATAAATTGCTGATTATATAGATATATTATATTCTAGGTACATAATATATAATTTTATGTTTTACATATAGAGATAAAATAATGTTAATTACTTCATATTTACATGAAAATTTAATAAAATAAGAAAATAAAAAAAATTTAATCACAATTCATTTCAAAACAGTTTTTACATTACCTTTAACTAAACTATTAACTTAAAACTGCAAAAGTACACATAGGTCGGTAATAAGTTCTATTGAAGAAAATCGTATAGCCTATTACCGACCCAATAAAATGTATATAATAATAATATAATAATAATAATGCGTTTATTTCTCCTCACATATTACAGACAATCTGCCTTATAACTATAATTAAATTTAGAACTATACTGGTACAATATTGTAGTCTCATATATGTGAGGAGCTGGTGTCTGTAGTAGGCACGGAAATGCCTGAATTACAGATCACCAGGGCCTCAACCCATGAATACAGTTTTTTTAACTTTTACAGTACCGTTGCAATCATCTGTTGTGAGTGTGTGTGTGTGTGTGTGTGTGTGTGTGTGTGTGTGTGTGTGTGTGTGTGTGTGTGTGATTATGTGTGAATGGATGCGTGTGGCATTGCAGACTAAGGGATAACGTATGTTACTAGGTTTATACTATTTAAGCAAGTTTTCTGTGCAGTTATAGTCCAAAGTTTGTAGCCATTTCGTCATAACAGATTTACATTTAAATTTGGTCAGTCAATATATTGACAGAACTCTATTTACCTTATTATAAAGATGATAACTTTGATATGGGAAAAAATTTTTGGCTATACTTGTTTTAACTGTGGAACTAGTGCAAACTTTATAACTACGACGCAGGTTGCGAAATTTATCAGGTTCAAATTTTATTATATAATGTTTCTTTACCACAGTGCATAGTATATAGATTTGGCGCACCGTCAACACTTCCCATTTTTTGTACTGATCGGTTGTGGGATAAAAAAAGGCAAGGATAAACTTAGCTTTAGAATTGCTCGCTGTGCTCTTTCAAGTCTTAGCAGGTGAGTTTTGGCTGCACCACCCCAAGAAGTGATGCAATATGTTAGCTGTGATTGGCAGAGTGCTAAATAGATCAATTTTAGTACCTTTCTATCTGCAATATGTCGGATATATTTAAATATTACCATAAGCTTTCGCGTTCTAGTAGCCAGCAAATCAATGTGGTCTTGAAAGTTTAAATTTTTGTCAATCATTACGCCAAGATACTTAATTGCCGACGTGTTCTGAATTTTTGGACAATAACAGGTTATTTCAGTTAAAAAAGAGCAATAGTGGATATTATATTAAGGGAGGATCCGGCTTTTCCGTTGATTTGATAGAGAAGGCAATATACTTAGTTTTGTCGACGTTTAATGTTAATGAGTTTTCATTTAACCAAATTAGGACAGAAGTCATGCCATTCTGTGCATTTTTGAAGGCTTCTTCCCATGAATCTCCACTAAACAGTAATGATGTGTCATCAGCGAAAGCAATTAATTTCCCATCTGTTAGATCGATTTGACATAAGTCATTGATGTACACAAGGAATAATGTGGGCCCAAGAATGCTCCCTTGTGGAACTCCCAGTAACACCGAAACCTCCTCACTAATAACTTGATCTATTTGTATGCACCGGGTACGGTCTTTTAAATAACTTTGGAATAATTTTAGTTGTAGGCCCCTGATTCCAAGACGTTTGAGTTTCTTTATTAACATAGAATGGGATATCGTGTCGAATGCCTTAGCTAAGTCTAAAAATATTCCGATAGTTTTCTTTTTTAATTCAAAATTGTTTACTACGTGATTAGAGAGTTCCAACACTGCATCAGAAGTGGACATTTTTGATCTGAATCCAAACTGTGCTTGCGATAGTAATTTATTTTGTTCCAAGTAATTTATTAATCTTTTGTTAATAATGCGTTCTAAGATTTTTGAGAGTGACGGTAAAACAGAGATTGGTCGATAGTTATTTACGCAATCTCTGTTTCCATTTTTATAAATTGGGTAAATTCGAGACTTTTTGTACAATGTAGGGAATACACCAGTGCTAAGAGACAGATTGCAGATGAATGTTATAGGAGGTGTTAAAACTGCTTTGTTCGTCTTCAAGGTGTTACTAGAAATCATGTCCAGATCAACAGCGCAATCACTCTTTAAGTCTGCTATTATTGCCATTACTTCTTCACAGTCTGTCGGCATCAAAGCAAAAGAATAGTAGGAAGAATCAGAACAATGGAGTACATTTATAGAGTCTACCTTATTTATATTTTCTGCTAATATTTTACCAATGTCAGCAAAGTAACGATTAATATTATTTACAGATACCTGCGGGTCATTTGCAGATAACAATACGGAAGGAGATTGATTTGTTTTAGTAGTACTTGTGATTTCTTTTAAAGTTTTCCATAATTTTTTATTGTCTTTATTTGCATTTTGTACTTGGAGTTTATCATAGTTTCTTTTTAACTTTTTTAACATTGTTGTGCAAAAATTACGGTACCTCTTGTAAGTGATTTTTAAGATTTGATTATTAGGTTCCTTTTTATGTTTTTTATAGAGATTATCACGATTTCGAAGACATTATAGAATTCCAGGAGTAATACATGGCTTTAAAATCTTTTTACGCCTTGAAATTTTAACAAATGTAGTACTTTTTGTAACAACTGAGTGAAGTAAATTAGTTAAGAATTCAGCAGCTTTATTTACATCTTCAATCTTGTATAGAGGAGAAAAATTTATATTTTTAAGTTCTGTACTAACATTTTCATAATTTATGCGCTTTGAGATCATGTCAGGTTTGATTTTAGAACTAGTTTCAAGAGAAAGAGCAATACTGTAGTGGTCCGTGAGGGATGTCTGGATTATAAGACTGCGAGCAACTAACGTAGTTTTTAATAGGACGTGGTCCAAACAAGTCCGGTTATGTGTTGGAAGAGTATATACGGGAAGAATCCCATGAAAAGCCAGCATATCAAGATATGATGAACTGTTCGAGTCAGTTCTACTTTGAGTTATGTCTATATTAATATCACCCATAACTATTATGTTTTGTATCGAGGAGTACGAAGATAATAAATTGTTTAGGGATTGCAAAAAGTTGTTTATCTTCTGTATGCTGGAGGACGGTAGATAGAGAACGCCACAGTATTATTATTAAGTTTAATTAATAAACAATTCGCTTCCAGTATTTTTGGTTCCACCACTGATATTAATAAATTTTGCTTATAATACACAACTACACCTTCATTTTGTGTATTGTTATTGGTGGTGGCACAATGATTATAGCCATCTAATGCTGGTATAATATATGTGGTTGGTAATCAACATTCAGTTAACACTATGCAGTCCCATGATATACCAGTTCTGATGAGAATTGGTAAAAGTCCATCTAAATTACATTTAATACTTCGTATATTTTGTAGAAAAATATTTAAGGGATTAATAGCGCCAAATAGAAGGAAAGGCAATCTTCAGCATTACATACATTTGTTTCAGCTACGTTATAGGAATCGATATCATTTTGAATAGTATTTGTAATATCATTGAATTTTATAAAAACTTATTTCAGGAGGGATATATTTACGTAATAATCTGACCTTGGTAATTGCTAAAAGTATCGTTTGTAATATAATAGTGATGTCCAATAGTTCAATCAAAGATTTAGTCATAATTCTAGGTGAATCAGTTGCAGTAATTTGTGTGTAAATGTATTTGATGAGTATGAGTAATGATATGAGTTTTGTAGAGTGTGAGTTTATAAAATATGGTACAATGTTCATAGTTATAAATACTAATATTGACATTTTGTAACGCCCGGACAGGTAAAGGAGTTTATGTGGTACCAATAGATTTCTAAGAACATCGCTTAAGCTTAAATTTAGGGTTAAATTAACTAATGAGTTTATGCATGCATTAAGATAGCAGAAGAATAATATTACAAAAGGTAACTTAACTAGTCACGTATTTCTTTTCAGATTTTCTATATCTTGCTCGCAACTTATTCGCAGAATAGACGCGTTACTATTTTGTTTTAGGTATACCTTGCCGTACGAGGTCCAGCAGCTTTCAAAATTGTGATTCTTTGCAAACATCCTCGCTAAGAAGTGAAGCCTCCTAGTTGCTGATGTTAAAGATTCGGTGATAAATATTTGCTTTGCAGGTCCACCCATTTTTATACTATGCATGCTCTGCCGTTTATCGGAATTATTTTTGTTGTAGGTTCTTGTTGCTTTTAATATATTTTCTTTTTTCAAAGTGGAGTTTAATTTGACGATAATTGGTTCTGTTGGTCTATCTTTTAATTTCATCCGGAACACGTCACAAATGTCAGAGTCTTGAATTGGAATTTAACTACAGACGCAATCTTCTTCGTGAGATCTATAAGATTTTCTTTGTTTTCATTGTCCAGTAACGGGATGTTTTTAAGTTCTAAAGTGGACGACCGAGTATTTTTCTCTAGAATTTCTACTTTAGATTCAAGAGTTTTAATTTGACCTCGGAGATAATTATTTTCTTGTTGGAGTTTCTTAAGATTAGTAAGTATATCATCATACTTTTCCGATAAATGCACTATTGTAGACTTAATTTCTCCATTTTGAGTAGATAAGGTATCCATATATTCTTCTAATGCTTTGAACTTCACGTCTTGCATTTTTTTTATTTCTTCAATGCTTGTCATAAGATCTGATAATGTAATGTTTACAGTATCCGAGGGAGTGTCCAATCTTCGCTTACATCTTTTTGTAGCGTTGGTATCTACGTTTTCCTGTTTTCCAAGGGTATGGAGTGTTGGATCTGATCCATGATGTACTAGCGTTTGGTTTTTGGATCTGCATTTAGTCGGCGTACGTGAGCAAGACATTTTTCTATATGTTTTTTTTTTACCGAAAAATTATCGGGTTATATTGATAGCAATGGGCGCTATAATTATTTATGTTGAACAATTAAATTTATACCATACACCAAAATTTAGTCGTTAATCGCTGTCGCTCATAAACTGCGTCATGCGATAAAAACTTGACAATAGCTTGAAGTTATGACGCGAGCGCCGCGTGTCTTAGTTACTGCTACCGTCTCAGTTGTTGTTGTCCTTTTTACACTGCACTGGTTATTACGTTCTGCGCGCCTAGTACCTACGACATTATTCGCACATATTATTTTTACTTTATTTAAATAATAATTACACAGCATTCACGTCTAAACACTCTCGCGGTCCAAGGGGGAAGGATATATGTATAAAGTTAATGTGTCATAGTTTAGCACATTTATATGATTATGTAGGTAAAATAGCTATGAATATTAAATATTAACAATGTTTTAACTAGAAAAAATAAAATATTTGCGAATTATACATCATAAATCTTAAAACATTTACATAAAAAAGAAGTTTCTTATCACAGCTATCGATACTCTTAAATAGCGCCACATAATAGCTCAAATATAACTTGACGTACTAACTATTCTAATTAGTATAGCCCACTACTTATTAAGTTGTATATTATAACAAGCAAAATGGAAATTAAAATATTCGTTAAAAACCTAACAGCGACATGGGACGGTAATGGGAATAAAATTGTTAATATTGTTCCTAATACCGCCACATTTCAATGTTAAATTTTAGGCAAATCAAAGCTTTATCTTATGATAATTAATTGTTATATGTCTTTACGAATGTATTAAGAGGACATCAAAACACTTAGCAGGTTCATTTGAAGGCTTTCCGATTATATTTTCTGCTAAGCAAGAAAAAGGTGTACTTACGTAATCGGGAGCGGGACACTATGAAGTATTCGATATCTCCGGAGTCTGATGACGAACCATCCAATTACTCTTTAACACTTTAGTTTAGGCACACACGCAAGTAATGAGTGTTTGCAATACAAATACATCTATATTTTCTCTAAAACAACCAGTTGTCTAACTTTAACATAAAATTTTAAAATGATAATTTTATGAAACGGGCGGTAATGTGTGCCGATTTTAAGGGGTTGTTATTAGGTGCGTTTACATTATTTATATATTTTTATATATTTCATCTAACTTCGTACACTGCACCTCAGATAACGCTACGCTATACATTCTTATGTTGAACATTTCAGCTTGCGACTGATGACAGTTTACACGTAAATATTTGTTTTAGTACAAAAAAAGTTAGAATTTGTCTTTTTCATCAAGAACATTCACTTGCTTTTTATTTTTTGGCACAGTTGCTGTAACCTTGGTTTTAGTTCCCACAGGCAAATATGGAGGATATTATTACAAAATATTTATTATAACTATATACTAATTATTACAAAATATTTATTATATGGTAAAATATAAATAAAGATTAAGAAGAAAGCGATTTCCTTTATATTTACATACTCGGGTAATACTGGAATTTCAGGTATATATAATTACAGGTATATATCGTTAATATCCTTATGGTTAAGTATTTATTAAAAATAATGGTATTCTCTCTTCTTTTCTCACTTCTGAAAAGTTTTGAGATAAGAGTCTAAATAATGAATAATAATAATATTTTTATTACTATTCGCCGTGAGTTTTATGTTCTTAACATTTTTATAGAAATAACCTTCATGTATGTACTGATCCTTTATTTTATTATATAATAATTCGCATGAAGCATGTGTTATCATACACCCAGCTATTAATCTGCAATACAAACAAAACAGTTGTATACAAAATAACGCGTATGAAAAACCCTAATATAAATAGAGGCTAGAGGTAAAAATAATTTAGTTTTTCAACCTAAAGACACCAGAGTCTTTAAGAGCAAATACTATTGAATGTATCGCCGAATTAGTGTCTACGATATAGATCGCAGGTAAATTTCAAAAAATTGCCTTGCTCGTTAAAGTTGACCTCGTGGAAATCCAACTGAATGTCAAATTATTAGTAAAAAAACTTTTTTAAAAGGATCGCGATGATGAAGGTTCCAGTGTGTATTGGCGTTTAATTCTTTCTCAAATTTGCAGATTCATTTATGATTCTCATCTTGATGTTTGGCCTTACTCGAAGTATGAGGGAGAGACTGCATGACCCGATGTTACTGTTCGGGTTGAACTTATTCTTCGGCGAATTCTTATTTGATAAATATGTAAAATGAAACAGCTAATGTAGAGTACATACTATTCTTAAAATAATAAATTCAAGCACTAGGATATTTAGAGTTCTATTAAATTTAGTACTTTTGATCCAAGCGTCACCGTAGCTGATTAAGGAGAACGTAATTCCACGGGATTCGAACCCGCAACTCTTAGCTTCTCAGGTAGTGTCACAAACAATTAACCCAGCAGGACGTCTACTATTAGTAGGAAGTAACAACGAAGCTTCTTAACAAAATGTATGTGAGTAAAATAATGTGCTTGCCAATAATAACCAGATACGGCTTATCCTTCTTTCTGTTTACTAAGTAATATTACTATGGCAGTACCATATCACTTTGACGTAAATATTCTACTCCTAATCGTATCATTATAAAAATTTTCATATTTAGCCTCCTGTCCTGTCTACATTGCTACTCTAGGAAGCGCTGGAGCTGTTTTGACTAACAATCTACCCTTTTACTACTGATGAGCGTGTGGTAACGGTGTAAGAATATTGCCCTTTTCCTTCCTATTTTTATTTTCTTCTCGTCGTAAGAGGCAACTAAGGGAAACAGTCTAGTACATCATTATGGCGAGCGGTAGATAGGTTCTATCTATCTCTAAGAATATCAGACCTAAATAGTAAGACCGTAGATGGGCAGCAGCGTCTAAGTGCGAGGTGTCTGATACTGCGATCGCCAATCCGCTTACCAAGCGTGACGATTATGGCAAATCCTCCCTATGGGAGAGACCTATGTTCTGCAGTGAACCTTAATAGGCCATTATGTTTGTATGTATGAGCGCTTCCAAAGACTCCTAATTTTGCAAATATCGGCACTATTTACCTTTCTATGTTAATTTTGGCAGACCGTGGTTTCACTGTCATATAACAAAGTCAGTAACCTGCACTGGGTTATGTATCGTAAGGCGAGCACTTCTTTACTCCCTTTACTTTTCACTAACGCAGTCACTGGCACTGTTAACTTTGTTATTTTTTTAATGTTATCTTTTTATAGTAATTTTATAATGTAATTTCTAATTTATAAAGAATATGAGTAAAATTATTATTTTTCCTAATTTACCGTTAATATTTCATGAAACTTGGCATCGTAAATTTTTTAAATTGATTTGATTTTATCAAAGAGATAGTAACCTCTACGTTACCTTTGGTTAGGATAAATTTTTAATTAAACTACTAATTTATTAAATACACCGAAATCAATAAACCATAGTTCAAAATATGGTTAAGCTATTATGAAATTTCAAAGATTTTATATACGAATTATAGAAAAGTCTACGTAGTTGATGGCGTTAACATTATATATAATTTTAAATTATCTTGCATTTAAGATACATTAGACCTCCACTACTTGGAATAGGCCACTTCCAAAAGATTTCTAAAGATTTACTACAAAAGTCACATTCGGCAAGGGGTTCGGCGATCCTTGTTCTAGTAGTATCGTTTCTCAGATGTTGTTACCCATCACAGATTTATTTATTTTACAATCAGGATAATTATCCTGCCATCAGTTGGTAGCCATTATTTATAAAGTTGAAAAAGCTTTAACAATTTCTTACATAGTTAAAAAATGATATTCGAAGCTTTTTCGTTATAATTTGGAATTACCAGTATATTAATGAGACTAGCAATGGATTCCTAGATAGGAACTCTGTAGGAGGAAATTACAATTAAAATGACGGTTGCGACTACATAAATTTTCAAAACCTAGCACAGCTAAAGTAACATAGAGCGAAACCGGGTTTCCTCCAGTTAGGTCTTGTCTGTCTATGAGTGAGTACTGTAACTGTATAGAAGTCGCACTCTGATACATCCTTAGAAATAATGTAGAGAAATAATGTAATTCTATGTCTGCAAGGGATATAAACCATTCAGCATGGTCAGGGTGACCATGCTGAATGGTTTATATCCCTTGCATGTATTCAACCTCGTGGCGCCGATCGTCTCATCACAGATGAATGCCTTAGCAATACTTCGATAGTCGCTTTTCATATTTCGCAATTATCCATACACGGAGAAGGTATAAATACTTTCCGTATTCTAGTCTGACGATGCTATAGTATTGATAACTTTACGTTAAACGTCATGTCGAAATGTAACCTGTGATTTGTTGTTGAATTTAGTGTAAGATATTCCGAGTTTTGATAATTTTAGTCTAATATATAACTAACAGGGAAATAAATGATGTAACTATAAGTAAATTAATAATAATTAAGTAATGGTCTAATCTTCTTTTTTCATTCGAGAACCTAAACGGCTCCTGCGGACAATCCAGTCCGAATCGACTTACGAGTCGAAAAATAGTACGATTCGAGAAATAGTATCGAGTAAAAAATAGTAACGATAATTCATTACTTCACAAATTTGTCAACAGTGAAATACAACAAACAAATAACGACCGACATTTTGAGTAATATATCGGAATCTGCAAGTCCTCTGTTTTTGTCTAATATTGTAGATATTAGACAAAAATGGAGGACTTATTACAACTTTAAAATTAGTTCATGAGAATACTATATGTAATTTTAGTCAGTGTATAATATCAGTCTACATATCAGTAAACAAGTGTAAAACAATTTACCAATAATAGAATAAGCCTATTTTAAATATATTATTTATTAACAATGTCGATTTACAGATGTGATTTCCAGTGTCAAAACATCAACTTTACGTTTCGGAGTACAACTATATGTTTAAGTGGTATATAATGTTAAGTGGTTCATAAGAAAGTTTGAATTATTTTAGTATGTAACTTTTTTAGCAGAGCAGCAACGCATTAAAAGTAGTTTTTTTTCTACAAGAAAGTAAAAATATACATACGATCCCTAACCCTCCATTTACATTCTGATCTTTTTGCTATTATGAAAATAGTCATGCCAAAGCGTGGCGACTATGGCAAATCATCAGTAGAGGAGAGACCAAAGTCCTATTACTCGTACTCTTTGTCCTACTACGACCTATGACTAAGGGATTCGCCACTACCTAGTCCGTTCGTGTTATGCTTTTTCTTGTTAGAAAGCAAACTTATTCTCTAATTCACTGATTATTAGAGTAATAATTTTTATCTTTTTAGAGTGCTTTCGTGAACCATTTAGGTGGTTTCATTTCTGGTCCAGTAACCACGATCGAGGGAGCATTGCTGGAGATAGAGAGCCTTGGGAGTGATCAAAGCTGTCATAGTTTCTGGAATGTTTCAGGTACTTTTGAGGTATTATTCTGACGGTTTAGATGTTTTCACTAGGTGCTGGAGCGATTACTGCTGTCATGCAAAATTAATATTTATTGAATAAGGGAAAAACATTGAAAATGGCATGGGGTGCAGACATATAGAAAGATAACCATCTAAACAGACCAGTGTCCGGCAGCAGTGCGTAAGTTTTTTTTTATTTATTTAGATATTCCAACTAAAAATAATGTGCGTTAGCTTTTATTTTCCAAAATGTCGCATAAGCGGTTTACCGTAAATTATGTTCGATTTAGTCCCAAAATCACCTCGTCTCGTCATCGAGAGGATGTATTTTCGTAAAGTAATGATCCTCCATGAGTCCCATTAGCAAACACTATCTGTACTGTATACGGACGGGCATTGTCTTGTATAAAAACGGAACTCACGCCCATGTCTCGCCATGGGCCTACTTAGCAATAGTCATTACAGCAGTTTTACAGTACCTTTTTAACTCAAAACCAAAACAACCGTAAAACATTTGACTTGAATGTTTCGATGTTAAATGAAAAACAAATTCAAAAACGAATGTATTACTTTACTTTTACACCAAAAAAACTGTTTTTTATATAAAAAACAAAAATAAATAAAAGGGTTTAATACATTTTATGTGGCGTTAAATGTTATATATTATCGACTTTTATTTAATTAAGGTAGCTCAGGTAGTTTTGATGAACCATTTTCTTTGCGGTCCGGTTTATATAAAATCACCGAATCAAGGAACTCAAGTTCCATCCCCTGGAGATAGGTTCGTACTAATGAGGTTTAGGTACTTTGGCTTGGCTAAGATATAAAGACGGTACCAGAGACACAAAATAGGCTTCGGTGAAATGTGGGTCCAAAAGACTAAATTGTCTAGACCTCAGCCTAACCCCATATTGGTAAATGTGTGAAATTTAAAAAATAAATATACAAAAAATTTAATTAAATTAAATTAAATAATTTGACATAAGTAGGATGAATTTTAAAAATAGAAGAAGAAAAAGAGTTACAAAGCAAATATAATAACAATTCTTGTCGTAGTAATCGAAGCATCGGAACATTTCATACACACTATGTATAATCTATAAAATATATCTATAAAAGTCCTCTGAAGTACGCAGTAGCCTTTTTCGTAACCCCGCACTAAGGACTTTGTAACCGTGGCTAGGACACCCGAGGTGAAACAAAAGAAATCCATGTGGCTGTCCTAACTTTGGGGGAAACTGGACTCTGAACGACTGACTTGAAACGGGGGCTCCTAGTCGGCTTAATTAGCGCACCTCGGATTCACGTTGACGGTCTGTGGTGTGAGTGGTTGCACCGTTACCTTTGCATAGCACTTTTTGCCTTCTGCCGCTTAGGTGAAATTAGAGTAGTGTAGAGAGAGAGAGGCTGAAAAGGAGTTTGGTTTTGCAGTTCCACAAACTCCCTCCTCTCTTGGGTCTGGCATTATTCAAGATTCTACCAAATCTCGCTACCCAATGAATAAATTTGAATTTCAATGATATTTCGTAGACTTTCACTTAGTGCACTCTTAGGACACCTACATCGTTCTTCATATTTCTAGCCTAACACGATTATAGAAGAAAAAGAAGAATATGGGAATAGTGTTGCCAAGTCGTACAGTACCAGTCGACCAGTACCAGTCGTCACTGGCAGTCGTCGTGTCAGTGACGATGGAGCAAAAGGAGCGTATAAATTTGTTAATTTATCAATTCTTGAGGTTGGTTTTCTTGTTACGTATTTATTGCTCTCAGTAAATTTATACCGGACTTCTCTAGGCAGTTATGGAATAACTGATATATGAAATATTAACAGATGCTGAAATAACTAGGACCAAAACGTTTACATATTGATAAGGTTAAGACAATAAAAGAGACTTCACCTATATTCCCAGCACCGGGGTAGACAAGCGTCTAAAAATTAAGTCCTTTCAACCCAATTTTCACCTAAGACTATTTAACATAACGAGACAAGTAGTGAGTCTGTCGCGCAAAGGGAATTATAAGGCATAACATTAATTATCTTTTAAAAATTTTGTGTGTGTATGTAACTTTTTGGTCAATTTCAGGTTCCGGGTAGTACAATGTAAATATCCAAGAGCTGCCAGGGAAACTTTAAATAATCTAGCAGGAAGACTTATCGGTTTATAATGTATTTTCAAAAACTTTATTATTAAAAAAATATCTTCACGCCATTCCCTATACAGGGGTAGATAGAGGCCTAGAAAATTAAATCGTTTCGACCCACCTTCCACCGAAGAAATTTTCGGGACAACGTGACAGGTGGTGAGCCCGTCGCCGTCTTTATGTCCAAGCTAACGATATGAATTAATAGTAAGTAAACGTAAGTAAGTAAGTAAACTTTTTTAAGTTTACTTAAGAATCGTATATAGGTTTTGAAAAAACCCATTGGTACTTGGGGATCGACTCGGATCTCTTTACTCGAAATCCCGATCACCCAATCACTCAGCAATCGTGACTTTAAAACCTTTTATATTTATTATTCCTTAATAATAATTAAACATAAAGACGGCGACGATCTCACCAACTGTCACGTTGTCCCGAAAAATATCTTTGGTGAAAGGTGGGTCGAAAGGTCTTAAATGTCTATACTAGACCTCTGTCTACCCCTCCCAGTATTGGGAACTGCGTGAAGATATTCATTAATTTATTATTATTATTTATTTAAAAGTTTATTGGTTTTAATTTATACAGAAGCGAACGAGCAGGTATTTTCTTATTCTATACAGCCTGTTTAAAGTCAACTGTTGAATATAGACTTCCATCAAAGATTGTCACAAAGAAAAATCTTATGCCACCTGCATCCGTCGACTATTTGCTATTCTATTATGTTTAATGCAAGTTTTCATTTCATCTCGTGCTACCTTTTCTAGTGCCCGCAGAGTAGCTTTCACGACGCTCATCAACACCAGATGCTCTATGCATAAATCGCTTTTCACCCTATTACCACAAGAAAAGCTCAAAGTTGCACAACGGTCATTAAACAATATCCAGACTGTAACGAGAAATCAAATCTCAGCTCTATACCGAAGAAAAACACAGGTTCTGAAGACATATTATTCTTCTTTTATATACGACTACGTATAACTCTTAACAGTGCAGTCCGAAGTCCAATTTTTTTATTAAATAGAGTACACTTTGAATTTTAATGTAAAATTTACATCTAACTCAATTTTTTCAAGGAGAGACTTCAGAAGGACAGGCTTCTCATTAATAAATTCGATCCACCATAGAGGTCAGTTATTCCACAACAAAGTAAAAAAAAGTTATTGTTTATAATGAGTGCGATCTACCTCGGTATCAAACACTGAGGACTTACAACGCACAAACACATCTTAGAGGTACTATTAAAAATGATTTTGTTAGAAATCTATTAAAGGTAGAAAAAATTTGCCGTTTCTTTATATGGTTCCCTCAATACAAACTATATCAGACAAAGTCATGTTGCATAAAAACCATAATAGTTAACTAATATTCCAATTTCAGAACACGGCTTACATTTTGAGATGTTAACCTTTCCTTTAGCAATCAGTCTCTAAAATTACTTGTAAAGAAAAAAGTAGATATGTCTCCTGTGAGATCTTGAGCTCCAATAAAAAACAAGACTTCTGTGTAGTAAGAGTTACAAAAAAACATAGTTATTTGGCATAATAGTACGCGCCCTCGTCGATTGAGTGTCGTAGCTTGTATGAAAAGAATTGCAACTGCCAGACCCCCGTGCCGCCGACATTCCGGTTCACGCGTGGTACATACATTCATCCCAGAAGCCATAGAAGTGGAGGTTGCGTTTTATCATGGATAAGAACTAAGGTGTCTTCTGTGAGTGATGCTGTGAAGCTGTGCCACTTGGTCTTCTGTGGAAGTAGACAAACATATATCAGAGTTAAAATGCTTCCCTTTATAAGATACGCCTTTAGTTATTTATTTATTTAGAAGGTGCGATATTAATTAAAAATAGAAAGGTATATTTGTAACTTTAAAGATATCGGTAAGACATTGGCAGTTAAGCCCTGAAGATTTAAATATTTGGTGACTCCTTAAAGGCAGGGCCACGTGGAAAGCTCTCGCACATATCCGTATGTATAAATTTTGATTGGTTCTTATTGATTAAAACGCCATAATATTTGTTGAAACGCTGGTTTGTTTCTTTTAAAACTTGTCTGTGCCATTTAACTATTTCTGCCGTAACGATATACTTGTGGAGACGAAATCGTAAGAAACGAGGTAGTACGTCCTCTTGCACAGTTGGATCGATCATTTGTAAGTCATTTAATGCCTTACTTGATGTTGTGATGCGTCGAAGACACGAAGTTTTGAGGTTAGGATTGTTATTTTTACTACAAATATGCTTATTTTGAGTGGTGTGACCAAGTGCAATGTATTTTGAAAGAATTTTTTATAGGGCGTTGTTCTATAGAGAGAAATTTAGTTTTGGACACACAATACGAAAAAAAATATTCTGCAACACACAACATATATATATATATATATATATATATAAATATATATATATATATAAATATAATATACATATATATATATATATATATATATATATATATATATATATATATATATATATATATATATATATATATATATATATATATATATATATACATATATATATATATAAATATATATATATATATATATATATATATATATATATATATATATATATATATATATATATATATACCGTCTTTATGTCCAAGCCAACGATGAATTTCGTACATAAGTTTTTGAAAACTCATTGGTACTGCCACCTGGGGATCGAACTCGGGTCTCTCGACTCGAAATTCCGACCACCCAACAACTCGGCTATCGTAACTTCACGGCCTCTAAAAGTCTCCTGTTGGATACTTATCCCTAGTTGGCACGCTTTACATAGGTAAGCGAATTGTCGATCGAAATACTATAGACCACGCGCCTTAGATGCGTGAGGGTCGACACTGATTGCTGAATTATCTATTCCGCAATTACAATTTAACGACTGCTTTAATTTTATTTGTTACCGATTTAACGTAATGTAGTCTTTGCAATTTTATTCGAATTTAAAAAGATAGGTTTCACTATCAACTGCGGTCGCCTACAGAACTTTGACATGTAGCAAATGTACGTAGTCTTGCATAGGATATGCTACTTTATATGCGCAATGCAGGCGGTAGTAATGCGCACTGGTCAGAGGTTCAGTGTTTACTTAAACAGAACTATATTACGATCAAAAGTAATGCAGCTATGAAATTTAAGTGGCGAGCTTATATCTGCTTTGACCAACCATGCTATATACTTACTTATTTATGCTTTATTGTCCACCAAAGAAAAAGAAAATCAGAGGAAAGATTGCAAAAGAAAAGAACAAATTTATGAGGTAGATCCAAAAAGGCGGTATTATCGCTAAAGAGCGATCTCTTCCAGACAACCTTAAGGCTAAGAATTGTTACAATATTAGACTGTGATAGGTGGGGTAAATAATAAACATACATAGTAATATTTAAATATTTAGTATATTACCATAATTAAATTAAAATAATACATTAATAAGTATCAAACAATGTATAATAGACATACGTAAAACTATATGAACATAATATACACAAAAATGTATAATAGGCGAAAAAAAAATCAAATTGTTGTCAAAGACAGTTAGTGTTCACACAACTTAATAAAATTCATATTTGTATACCTTAATTTTGGTGGAAATGTATTGAGACTATAGTTGTAAACAGCACCTAAATGGTAAACACTTACCTGCATTTCACAAATTAGTATTCGATTCTATTCTATTCTATTATAATGTTTTCGCGAGTTAAATATGTATAAGAAAGCATGGTTAGACTATAGTGTGTGAGTGCGTTTAGCCGGGATGGAAGATTTGGACAAGCGTATCGCTGCTGGGAACAAAGTCAATGGTGCCCTGACTGCGTTAATCAAAAGTCAAGGCGTAGTGAAAAGTGCACACCTTGCAATACATAACGCAGTGTTGGTACCGACTTTGTTATATGGCAGCGAAACCTGGGTATGCCAGAAGAAGCATAAAAGCAGGTTGAATGCAGGAGGTGGGCTGGAATATTTTTCACCTTAATAGAAGCTTGCTTTTTGTAATCTCTAAGTTCTGCACCTTCAATTCTAGAGACAGTACAAAGCCAAGTGCAGATTCCTCTGTTTCCATTTTAATTAGACTGCCTTTCATTTTTTTATACTGTGTAGAGATGAAGTCTATTGACTTTATAATATGAGCATTTTGTAACATTTATAATACACAAAACGGAGTCTTGCTAATTTTAAAGTGTCAAAAGATGTTTTAAATTCAGAGATAAAATCATGAACCTCATCATCGTGTTGTCGCTTCCGAGCACGTGGCCTACTGGTAATACTGGTATTACTGGAACTATCGTTATCTGTGTCAGTGGCCGTGGCTGCTGTTGAAATTTAAGTAATCTTTAATTATAATAAATTAATAATATTAAAAGATATTAAAACTAATTAATTACTTATTTACAGAAAAAATTATGTTAATATTTACAATACTTATTAACTAAAACTATTATAATCCTAAACCTTACCCTCGTGGCATGGTACCAGGAACGCTGGCTGCATTTCCACGTTGAATGGCTAGACTTAACCGTTGAGCGAGAAAAGAACTGGCAAACGTGAGGTGGCTCACGTGATGGTAAGTGCTTACCGCCGCCCATGAACACCTGCAATACCAGAGGCATAGCAGATGCGTTGCCTCCCTTAGAGTGCCCTCTGCTTAACCCCATTTGAAGGGCCAACAGTTTCTGCTTACGTTTGGGATTTCTTTGAATTCAAGCCTTCACAGCTTTTATCACTGCTGGAGTCCTAACAGACCGAGGGCGACCACTTCTAGACCTGTCATCTACACTGAGTCTTCATTGTATCGTTTGATGGTACGATAAACGAATCTTTGGTTATATTCAAAATTTTCAGTATATCAAAACTTAACTGCGTCGTAACCGCAACGATGCAACGCAATAACTGCGACACGGTCTTCTTTAAGCGTCCACCCATATTTAGAAATGAGTAAAATTCTAAAAGTATGTAGTTTTATTTTCATGAACAATTCGAAATTGAATTCAATAAACTTTTTGTGGCCAGCATTCTAAAAGAAAAAGTTTTACTGTGTGACAATAACCTGACTGTGTATAAGCGATTTAAAGAATATCATTGTACGCTACTTGTGCTACGATAACGGAACAAAAATAGCTACGCTAGCTATAAACAATCTGCTACGATATAATACGTAAGTCTATGATATACTACGTTACGTACTTTTTAAAGTTGCACTCCTAGTAACTCACTGAATATTGAACATTTTTTTATTTACCGAAATTATCCTTTAAAATACCTCTTTAAACGAACAGTTTTGACAGTGGTAGAGCCACGCATCAGCGTTTTAACTTTGTATGAACGTAGCTGGCTCGACTGGGAAGTACCACGACCGCACAGAATACCGGCGTGAAGTAGAAAGAGTCTAACAAACTTCTGCGTTTCGTCTGGTAAGTGCAGGTAACCGGAGGCTACACACCACCCCTCTCCCAATTTGGGGTCTATGGCTGGCAACACATCTGGTATGCCTCTGGTATTGGGGTCTATGGGCGGCGGTAATCACTACTTACTTCCACAGAGCCCCTGCTCGTTTGCCTCTTTTCTATACAAAAAGTAGATGACAGGCTCGCACCAATGGTTTTTTCAAACTCTAAGAACAAATTATATTGTTGGCTTGGATATTAAAACAGCAACAGGCTCATCACCCAGACGTTGTCCTAAAAATGTCTTCAGGGAAGGTGAGTCGAAAGGACATAATTGTTCAGGACCTCAGTGTGTC